>PVLC010000637.1:22919-56325 GCA_004027655.1 Graphiurus murinus | reverse complement strand
TATTTTATTTTAAAACAGAATCTTACTAAGTTACTGAAGGCCTTGCTAAGTTGCTGAGGCTGGCTTCGAAACTGTGATCCTCCTTTCTCAGCCTCCCAGGTACTGGGATTGTGAAAAGTTAAAAACAAAAAATGAATACAGGGTGTGCAACCACCCCAGCTCAATTTAACTACTTTGTGTTGTTGCTTGTGCTTTCTGGTGTCATAACACATTTCAAGTAACAAGGAATTCTAAATCATTTTTTTTATTCAACATCTTAACTAACACTAGACATATATAATTATATCATGGTTTCTGTGTGTGTGTGTATGTGTGTGTGTGTGTGTGTGTGTGTGTGTGTGTGTGTGTGTGTGTATGGTGCTGGGGATTAAATCCAAGGGCATTCTACCTTCGAGCTACGCCCTAGCCCTCTTTATTAAATTTATTTTTTATT
The DNA here is from genome assembly GCA_004027655.1 of Graphiurus murinus. Lineage (NCBI taxonomy): Eukaryota > Metazoa > Chordata > Mammalia > Rodentia > Gliridae > Graphiurus > Graphiurus murinus. Next base: position 55,892 of record PVLC010000637.1, on the reverse strand, counting down.
TGGAAACAGTTCAAATAATGCTATGTATGCGTACAAAATTATCAATGCTAATCTCAACAACATGTATAGGGAAGAGGGGAGTTGGGTGGGATCTGTGTGCCTGTGTTCCTATCACTCTGAACCTCATTATGGTGTATAATTATAATGTATCGGTAAAAGTATATTTTCAAAACATATTATCTAGTCATTTTACAGTTACTGCTCATTCCAATATGTGGGTCATCTGTGGCTCTGATCCTATTACTCTTCCCACTTGATTATAAGACACATTCTCCTGACTCTTTACATGCCGGACACTGTGTGTAAAAGAAAGTAGAGGCTCCAGCGCACGCTTTCTACTAGGAAGCATTTCCTCTAATAGGAGGTGGGCTTGATCCCCTTGGCCTGAGTGGTCAGGGCTGAGCTGCCGCTCTAGGGACTCAGAGTGCCTCTGCTCTATGTCCAGCCCCTTGGGTGTGGCCCTCCCAGACCTGTGTTCAAGAGCTTGATGGGTCTCTGCATCCTCATCCATGAAAGCTCTGCCTTTCAGAAGTCTTGATTTTAGTTCACGTTTTATCTTCCATCCTATGCAGGTTCAAAACCTGGCAACTGTCTCTAGAGGAAGATCCACTGTGCATTTGCTGCTGGCCCCTCTTTCTAGCATGACTTTTCTCCTAAGCACCCCAAGACTGTAAGAGCTTTCCATCTTCCTTTCTGGGTCAGCCTCCAGCCTCCCCACTGCCCCAGAACTTGGCGAACGCCTTGTGGGAAAATGACTTTCCTCTGGAGCTTCCCATGTTCCAACCCATCAAGCTTGCGACTGCCCAAAGCTCTGCTGGTTTCTCTCTCCCTGAGAACATCTCTTGGACCACGCCGCATCCTCAGGCTACACCCTGAACCAGCAAATACCTTCCCTCCTTCCCTGCTCTCTACCATAAAGACCACGGCTTACTTTACTCAGCATGCCTAGGAGGGGTCCTCTCCTCTGGAAAGTTACTTAATTTCATTCTCACTGTTTTCTCCCATTTCCTTGAAACTATGATTTTTCTTTTTGCTATTTATTTGTTCTCCTAGTTGTTTCTGTTGAATTGTTGGCCTGTTCCAAGCAAGGAACAACATTCCATTCTAAAGTGGAAGATTTCTCTTTATTATATACAAGTGAGAACAGACCCAGAGAGATGATCTAAGTGGGTTCAACGCGCCTTGGCCAAGCACCGCTCCCCTGAGCATAGGATGCAGTGCTGAGACAAGATGGGACACTTTGTCTGATTTGCTCTGAACTGCTTTCTGATCAGTGACCATCAACACTCATCATTACACTTTTAATTAACTTTTAAAAAAATCATAGAGTAGGACTGTGTACAGACCGGCCAGGAGCAACAGGCCTTTCTCAAGGGTACAGCCTCTCGCAGACACACGTGATCGATGGTAATTACCACGGCAGTGTGGAGACAGCTGCTTCTCCTCACGATGCCATCGCAGCCCGTGGGGGAGGGAACGCCGCTGCCTTTGCTCCTGTCCTTTCATTCTCTTCCAACTTCACTCCAAGGGAAGGATGTGCTCATCTACTTGTACACTTACTGAGCTCATTAGACTAGTCTGTGGGATTCCAGAGCGTTAAGGACAGGAACCTGGACTCCACGTAGTCTCTTTCAGTAACATTCTCTCGAGTCTGTCTCGTGTGTTGGGGCTGGGGAAGGAGGATGGAAGGGAGGTCTTGCCTCCCCTGGGGAGCAGACAGTCTGACACCTCCCAGCTGGGGCTGAGCTTATTTTATTTCCAACTCAACGTTTCCCCACCTGCCTGCTATTCCATGTGCATATGTTCTCTTGGTCTGTATCCCAAGAAGGGAGGAGAGGTGGGGAGTAGAATTCAAGCACGAAAACCTTGAGCTTTTCTTTTTCTTTTTTTTTTTGCAGTGCTAGGGATCATACCTTGCACATGCGGGGCAAATTCTCAACCACTGAGCTACACTCGAAGCCCCTAAAACTTTGCACTCCACTAGCAGACCTTCAGAAATGTGTGGGCCTTTTCTCTCAGACTTGCAGTCTTCTTTGCACAGTTGTATAAAGTTGGAAGCTCTCCCCTGGGTTGGGTGTCCGGCATTTCTCTTCTGTACCCATGTTTCTCAGAAGAACATTTTAATATCATGTCTGTGGAAGTGGTGTTTCTGGTACCTTTGGAGGGCTTCTCCTTCGCCTTCCCCTTTGGGTGTCTCACTTCAGCTCATCCTGAAATACTTGACTAGGTTGATTTTTTTTTTCTGTGCTATTATAATTTTCTTAAGTAAAAGGGTAATAAATTGACTAAGTATTGTTGCTTCTTTTTCCAAGTTAGTATAAAGGCCAAATGTCCTAAGAGTTTTTGTTTGTTTGTAGTGCTGGGTATTGAACCCAGGGCCTGGTGCATACTAAGCAAGTGCTCTACCACTTGGCTACACCCGCAGCTTCTCAGGTATTTTTAGAACATCCAACTGTGGGAAACAAGTGAAGAATTTGAGACTACTCTAATTTTTCCTCAAATTCAATTTGGTGACAGCCTGGTGTGGAGTCTCCGACTCTTCAGTCTAGTACTTTTCACTTTCTTGGTTTCGTTTCACTCAGAAAATGCACTCATCTGCTGTCATACTTACTTGCAGAATAATGAACTTCTGCCAGTTATTTTTTAAGTTTCTGTCCTGATGATTCAAAAAGTTCTATTGGTTTTTCCAAGCTTGGGAGTACTCTGTGCTTCTCAAAGGAAGGGCATGTGGCTAAGGTGTTTTTATTTTCTAAGTTGTTTTGGTTCAATCAAAGCATAGATCTAATCTCTGCAGACTATTTTTAGAAATAAGGCGAGTTTAAGCTCAAAGGGGCTAAATATAAGCACCATAATTATATTTAACCAAGGTCATGAGGATTTTTCATCTCCTTTTGAGATAACAATAACTTCAATTCACATTATTGTTAAGTTTTGCAACAAAAGAGGTGGAAGAATAATGCACCAAAAGATATACATCAAGACCATGGAGTCCCACACTTCCTTGCCTTATTCAAAGATAGGAAACATGGTATCCGTTTGGTAAAATGCCTCTGCTGCTTTTAACCTGCCTCCTTCATTTAGTCCAATAACTCAGTAATTCCTTAAGGAGCATCACAGGGAGAAGTGAGCTCTCCAAATGATATCACAGGCTGGACCCTGGCTCCAAGCCTGGTCACACTCACTTCTATATGACAACAGTAAGAACTCCTAGGAAATGTACACAGCTTGCACAAAACACAGTCACCAGCAGAACTGCCCTTGAGAGACTGACAGAGACCACAAAGACCTTCTAGTTCTGATTCATCCCTTACTGCAAAGTAATGGGTCACCTGTGAACACATATATTACAAACTGAACTGTGTCCCCTAAATTTTTATGTTGAAGCCCTGAACTCCAGTGTGACGGGATTTGGAAGTGAGGCCTCTGGGGGGTAATGAGTAGTATGGGACCATCGTAATGGGGTTAGCGACCTCAGAAGAGACCAGGCCGGGCATAGCGGCGGGCACCACACCTGTAATCCCAGAACTTGGGAGGCCGAGACAGGAGCATCAAAGGTTTGAGGCCAGTGCATGATAACTTAATAAGACTCTGTTTCAAAGTAAAAAATAAAATAGGGTTAGGGGTGTAACTTAGTGCTAGAACTCCCTGGGTCAATCTCCAGTACTATCAAAAGAAAAATAAGAGGAATAATAATAATAATAATAATAATAATAATAATAATAATAATAAAGGATACCAAGGTTGAGGCTTAGCATGTACAATACTCTGGGTTTGATTCCCAACACCAAAAGAAAAAAAAAATAAAAAGACTAGGGTATGTGCTCTAGCAATGGTCATACTTGCACATGTGTGCAGTTTCTCTCCTCTCCTCTTCTCTCCCCTCCTCCCTCTTCTCTCTCTCTCTCTCTCTCTCTCTCTCTCCCCCCCCCCCATCCCATGAGCACAAGTCCTGTAAGCACTTGGTGTGGAGACAGACACCTGCCACTCAGGAGACAGCCCTCTCAAGACATCCACCCTGCTGGCGCCTGGGCTGGCACCTCACCAGGCCTCAGAGGGGCAACAATAAACGGTAAGAATCCACCCTCACAGCATGACTGGCCAACTCTAGAGATTAGAAAGCAAAAAATTTTAACATCTCAAGGTAAGACCTTAGATATAGATACACTGTGACTGTCACAGGATCACACCCCACGTGACAAATACGCCTGTGCTAAGCCTAAAGGACAAAAAAGATTGCCTGGCGGGGAAGGGCATTCCACATAGAGGGAACAGCATGAACAAGCTCAGCAAACCCTAAGCCTCGGGGTGTCCACTGAGATGCCAAGTGCAGGGTGTGCGGCAGCCACTGGTAAAGCCAAAGGAAAACGGAAGAGAGTGCAGAAGCCAATAGCCAGAAACCCTTTCTACTAGCAAGCTATTTTTAAAATCCCATGGAAAACTATAGTTTTTACTCAAAGAGGACATGCACTGGGCATGGATCTGGCTGGTCTTGACATGGATAGCAAAAGAGTGTCAGGTGTGATGGCACACATCTGTAATCCCAGTACTTGGGAGGCTGAGACAGGAGGATTGAAGGTTTGTGGTCAGCCTTAACAACTTAGTGAGCTCTCCACAACTTAGTGAGATCTTGTTTCAAAATAAAAAATAAAGTAGGGCTAGTGGTGTGGCTTGGAGATAGAATGTCCCTAGGTTCAATCTCCAGTACCAGAAAAGAACAGAACTCAGGCTGCTCGTGTGGGCCACCCCTCCTCTGGGTGCAGCCAGGAGCACACCCTGCGAACTTCTCCATCAGGAATAGAACGATGCCCATCTAGAGCACTTTTCATTAAAGAATAGTTCAGCCTGTGACCCAGGCACACGCAAATCTTCTGAAGGCAACAAGTACACACCAGAATTCCCTTGCAGCGTGCAAGCCGGTTCCTGCACCTGTACAGCAAGCATCCGCTGAATGCTTTATTGTGTTGCCCCCTCCAACATGCTGGGGTGCTGGGCACACACTTAGAGGGCCTGCTGCATTTCACTCAGTCACTGGCTGCACATGAGCTGGGGACAAAGCACCCAGCCCCTGCTCTGTGTGACATCAGGACAAGTTGCACGGTCCTTCCACTGAAGAACTCTCACCCACAGAGTGCTCAAGTGCTCGGCTGGTCTCTGCACAGACCGTGAGCTACAGGGCTTGCTCAAACAAAGCCATCAACATGGAGCAGCCAGCCTTTCTGTGGCCTCAGAAGTCACAGCCCGTCAACTCAGGGGTCACTGTACTCGGACACTGTTCTCCCTCCCCCGGTGAGACCCACCTCATTGCTACTTCTATCCATCGTTTTTCTCGCAGATGCAGGTTTCTTGCAATTGATTAATTCTTTCTTGTTTGAAGTTACTATATTCGGGTTTTAGGTATGCATAAACAAAGCCACAACCATTTTCATGATATTTCGGGGCTAAACATATTCAAACCTATTTTTTTTTCTTTTTATAATTCAGTGTGTTTGTGTGTGTTTGTGTGTGTGTGTGTGTGTGTGTGTGTGTGTGTGTGTCTTTTACTGGCAACTGAACTTAGGGGCATTCTACCTATGAGCTATACCCCCAGCCCCAGCCCTATTATCTATTTTACTTTGAAACACAGTCTAAGTTGCTGAGATTAACCTTGAGCCTGTGATCCTCCTGTCTCAGCCTCTCAAGTATTGTGATTACAGGTGTGCACTGCCACATCTGGTTCTATAATAAGCCTTTTGATATTATTTTTTTTTAATGAAAGGAGTGAACTAAATCATTTATAAGGATTTTTCTAGAAGTGTCATGGATCAAAATTAAGTAATAAGTTAAGAAAAAAATTATTTGTCTCAATAATGGTTCACCACCCTACAGTTAAACACCTATGAGCAAATTCGAAACTTAACCAAGGAACCGCACAATTCGTGTTCCCATGCCCGGTTTGTGTCTGGGCACACTGGCGTCTGGCTATCCTGAGGGCTGGGCCATGGGTCCTAACACGCATCCTGACGGTGTGGCTCTGGGCTGCCCGACCTGCAGGTTGTGTTCCTGGCTCCCATGAGGACCCACTTCCCTTACATCCATCTGTTTCCCATTCCTCTCCATCAGATCTTGGTTTCCTGGAGGTGTTTTCTGGATTGTGCAGTTACCCAGGAGGAAAATGCAGCAGCAGAGCGGAGGGGAGTCCAGCCTCGCCAAGCCCTCCAGGAGACTGTCCCGTGAGGTGCATACAGCCTCAGCCTCCTGGGAATCACACACACTACAGAAGACACTGAGTCTTTCAAAAGAGGCCCGCAGACTCCAAGTCCCAAGACCCAGGTTCAAGTCTGAGCCCCCTTACTCTAGCTTAGACACGTTATATAACATCTTTGTTTCCTCCTCTCCAAAAGTGGGAGGAGATGGGAGAGCACATAGCTTGAACCACACAAGGTTGTGAAGAGAATTAAACAAGAAATGTGCGTTGAAGTACCTGACACTGTTTAGCACAAATGAGCACACAGTGCTGGCTGTCACCACTCTTCCTACTTTGATTTTATCAGGTATCACTGAGTGTTAAATGGACTCAAGTCCAAATCTGATTAGTTCATGTGTCACTGTCTATGGGGTAAAAATCATATATTTTTGTCTATAGCATGAGGTGGGAAGATCAGAAATTCCAGATCAGTACCACGGGACCCACAACACACACTGACCTTCAACTACAGCCCAGCAAGTTGGGACTAAGGAATTAATCAACCTGGAAAGTGTGTTTAAAACACGCCAACCCCAGCTCCAAAGCCATGAGGCCCAGGAGAGCTGGAAGGTGAACCAACTCCGAAGGCCTGAGGGCATCCGCCAGGGAGGCCCCCACGCTGGCCCTACAGGAGCGCCCAGCGAGAAGCAGAGCCCTGAACAACCGCTCTTTTAATTAAACCACATGGCCTGAGAGAAGGGAAGGCGTGCCCTTTTCCTTAATTAGCCCCAGCCCTGAAGGAAGAATGCACCTGACAGGGCACAGCCCTCACCTGCGAAGCAGAAGCAAAACAATACCCGCTTGTGCAGTGCTCCGGGAAGGCTGAGCTCACCTTCTTTACCTTGGCACGGAGCCCAATATTTGTTAGAAACTGTCTGCAATCACACCATCAGGAGACGGGGTGGCCGCTGCCCAGAATAGCAAGGTACCAGCCTGAGGTCTTCCTTTCCCAGGTGAGTGACAGCCCAGACCACCTGTGGTCAAAGGCAACATCACAGCAAGAGGCAGAGCGAGCTGCTCCGGGATCTATCGGCCGGGGCCAGCACATTTGCCTCCCCGGCTGCCATGCTTTCTAAAGGTGGCACCGCTACAGCAGCCACGTCAGGTTTTTTAGTTGAAGTAGGGTATCACACCAATACCGTGAGGTGCACAAATCTCAAGCTCTGCACCTGTTGAACATCTGCATCAGTAACTACCCACATCACCACACCTGGATGGAGACGCTGGACCTCCTGCAGCTCACCAGGCCCCTGATGTGCCTGCCCATCACTTCTGAATCGCCTGTGGTCTGCGTGCTCTTTGTCACTGTAGTACAGAATTTCATTGTATGGGTAAGATAACAAATTATTTCTCTCAGTGAGAAATGAATTACAAACTCTTTCCTGTGGTTTGAGGCTAGGATGAACAAAACTGTTATGGGTATTCTTGAACATGTCTTTAAAACTTAACTGAAGTGAGATAAAATGCACAAGCCATAAAATCTATCCTGTTAAAGTGCACAATTCAAGAGTTTTTGGTAAACTCACAGCGTTGTGCCATCACCACCATTAATCGAATTCCACAACACTGAGCGTGCGTCTTGTGGACATACATCTTCCTTCCGCTTGGGTACACTCCTAGACGTGGGACCGCTGGGCTGTCATGTAGATGTTGTTTAGCTTTAGTGTCTTCTAGACCAGAAATGTCGTTCCACTTCCAGGTCCTCCCTGGCATCTGAAACAGTCTTTTTCATTGCAACCAATCTGGTGGGTGTGTGGTTCCACATCAGATTTAATATCACTCTATCTCAATTCCCCATTCTCTCTTCACCAACTTAATACAAACTGAAAGCTGCAATTCCCTACTGAGGACTCATCCAACAGGCTTTAGAACTGATACTTCTTTTGTTTTCCTTCTTAAAAATAAACACCAAGCCAGGCGTGGTGGTGCACGCTTGTAATCCCAATACTTGGGAGGCTGAGACAAGAGGATCGCAGGTTCACGGCCAGCCTCAGCAACATAGTAAGGCCCTCCACAACTTAGTGAGACCCTGTTTCAAAAATAAAATAATAATAAAAAAATTGGGCTGGGGATGTAGCTCAGAGGTAGAACACTGGGTTCCATCCCCAGTACCACAAAAAATAAAAATAAACACCAGTGTAGCACTTCCAAAATGTTAGATAAAATGATAAATTAGTCCCTTGAGTTACTTGAAATTTTGAAAAAAAAAAAAAGTACTGTCAAACCTCTGGTACCTCTGGTCTGGTCATTTTAAATCTCTTTTGATACTAGAAGGGCAACGTAGAACAAAGAAGCGAAGGCTCTCAATCCCACACATCAGCAGCTCTCCCGATGTATCGAAGCCCACAAGCCAAGCGCCCTCCAGCTTCTCCACCCACAAAGACAAATCTGCTCTTCAAGTGTAACAGGTAAGCATTAACTGCTTGACCCACGTTATTTTATACAATTCTTGCAACATTTTTGTGATGTGTGTACAAATATTTCCATTTTACAGGTGAGAAAACTGACAGAGAAGTTAAGTAATCCTGCCAAGGTCAACTGCTGGGGAGTGGGATTTTTATCCAGGTCTTTCTATTTCTAAAACACTGGGTTATTTGTCACTACTCTCCACTATCTAATCTCCCTAGCCTTGGAATGTGATAGGTCACTCTACACATCTGCTGAATACTTTTGTTGAATAACACCTTCCCACAAAGCTACTTGAAAAACAGATATTTAGAGCAAAGAAAGCCCTTGTGAGAAGCATGAGTTTGTTTTATTTTGCAATACTGGGGATTGAACCCAGGAGTGCTCTACCACTAAGCTACACTCCCAGTCATTCTTATTTTTTATTTTGAGACAGAGTCTCCCTAAGTTGCCCAGGTTGGCCTCCAACTTGGAATCCTCCTGTCTCAGCCTCCCAAGTAGCTAGAATTACAGGCATGTTCCACTATGCCCAGCTAGCAGTGTGAGTACGGAAACCAGGTTATGTATTGTTTAACTGTTTGAGTGAACAACAAGCAGTCCAACCATAACTTGGGGCAACTAATAATAACCATAACCAATTTCAAAGAAAATTCAGGCTTCAAATCATAAGCACAGATCAGCTCTGGGTGGTTCACACAGCAGCAGTTCAATTCAGACACCAGGGCAGGGAACACTCCAGTCAAGGAATATCTATTTTCACTATAGACTCAAACTGGGCTGGGCACTGTGAGGGATTCAACAAGCCACAGCTCTCTCAGTTCTTTAGAATAAACTCCTTTTCTACCTTCTTGATTGTCCTAATTATCGATGAAGAACAAAACATAGAAAGCAAGCACCAATGAAAGATAAAATTTAGTAACCGCCAAATCTTTCCTCTCAAATCCTAACATCTTACGGGTGCACAGAAGGAAGTTAAGGGCTCCAAATGGCACAGCCAAATGGCAGCAAATGTTTGGCAATTTAAAATAGCAGAGCCAAGCTGGGTATGGTGGCATGCACCTGTAATCCCAGTACTTGGAAGCTGAGACAGGAGGATCACAGGTTCAAAGTCAGCTTCAGCGACTTAGCAAGACACTCAGCAACCCAGAGAGATTCTTTTTTTTTTTTTTTTTTTTGCGGTACTGGGGATTGAACTCAGGGGCATTCTACCTCTGAGCTATACCCCCAGACCTATTTTTTTTTTTATTCTTTATTTTGAAACCGAGTCTCACTAAGTTGCGGAGTACCTCACTAGGTAGCTGAGACTGGCTGCGAACTCGTATCCTCCGGTCTCAGCCTCCCGAATGCTGGGATTACAAGCGTGCGCCACCACGCCCGGCTGCGAGATTCTTTTTCAAACCAAAAAATAAAATAAGATAGGGGTGTAGCTCAGAGGTAAAATGTCCCTGGGTTCAATTCCCAGTAACACACACACACACACACACACACACACACACACACACACACACACGAGAGCCAACACTAATTCAATAAGATGCCTAAGGCGGGAATGCAAAGCCTGATGTGATGAGAATTCCTTTACTCCCATTGGAAGGAAAAAAGACTTATGCTTTCACAGATGAAGGGTCCTCTTCTGGGGGCGGAGTGTGGCATAAGTAACAACAGGAGACTGGCTCACTGAAAACAAAGATTCTAGGCTCCAGAAGACACATCTGACACAGGTGGGAAAAAAAATCTCTTTGTTCTTTCTGAAGGGGAAGAGGGGTGTGGATTGTACAAAGGACAGATTCAAGACTCAAATACAATGGCTCCTAACCTATTTCACTACAATACTACAGAAGTACTTTATTTATTATTACTACTGTTGTGGGATACTGGGTGTTGAATCCAGGGGTGTTCTATCTCCAAACTATACCCTCAGCCCTTTTTATTTTTGTTGTTGTTTTGAAACAAGGTCTCACTAAGTTGTTGAGACTGGTCTCGAACCTGTGATCCTCCTGTCTAGCCTCCTAAGTACTGGGATTACAGGCCAGAAACACTTTATTTTGCAGAACTGGAGATCAAAACCAGGGGCATTCTACCATTGAACTATACCCCCAGCCCTTTTGATCTTTTATTTTAAGACAGGGTCTCTGTAAGTTGCCCAGGCTGGCCTTGAACTTGTGGATCCTCCTGCTTCATCTTCCCAAGTACTGGGATTATAGGCATGTGCCGCTATGACCAGCTGGAAGTACTTTAAAAGTCACCAAAGTGATTTAAGTTACATATCTGGCAGGGAGGGGAACCTACTCTCTACTCATTCCTTGGACAGTGTTTCTAGAGTACTGGGGCCTCTCCTGGATGTGCAGGACCTAACCCTGAATAATACGTGCCTGGTTTCCCTTGGGCTTATAGGCTGATATGGCAGGTGGGTTACTGGAAAGTAGTCACGCGATTATTACTGTTATTTTGCTAACTAGCCTGATTCTCACCCTTACTTTTCTTCTCCAGACACAGAGACAAGAGAAAATAGTGAGCATTTTATTTATCAAATCTTGCTGATCACCTACTAGATCTCAGGCTAAACATAACCACAAGCCTGGAAAATTGCACAGACAGTATACAAAACCCCAAGTAGAGAATGATGGTCTAAGGAGAGACAGGAAAGAAACAAGATGGGCTCTTCTTGGATACAGATGCAACCACAGGCCTGCCCCCATCCCCACAGGTCAGACACAAAGACAGATGTGAAAATGTCACTAGGGAAACCCTGCTCCTCACACAGTCTTCCTGCTCAACGCCCCCCCCACACACACAAAGTGCACAGAAACAATCAAATAATATTACACATTCAGTTGAACAGCTAGTTGTGTTTACACGGTACAAGGCAATTAGTTGTTGACTTAGAAAACTTTTCTTGCCACACACTTGACTGGCTATTCCATAGTCACATAAACAAGAGGAACCTGCTTGTACTTAACTGTCTGGCCTTAAAGTCAGACACAGTCTACTTGTATGTAAACAAAACTAACATCAAAAATCTTACCCTGCCTGTTACTTACTTTGCCTCTTAGCTTGTTCAGTATGGTAACCAGGAAAAAAAAAAATCTTAACCCTAAGGACAACCAGGTTAGTGCAAAGTTCTTATGTAGAGTTGAGAAGGGGAAAAATAAAGTTTGGACAACTTTTTGTAAGAAAAGAGAGAAATTTTAAATAGGAAAAAAAAATGGGTGAATGACCATTTTGTGTGTGTGTGTGTGTGTGTGTGTGTGTTAGTTACTGGGGATTGAACCCAGAGACACTCCACCACTGAGCTACACCCCCAGCCCTATTTTATTTTTATCTTGAAAATAAGTTCCTGAAGATCTCATTGAGTTGCTGAGGCTGGCCTCAAACCTGTGATCCTCCTGTCTCAGCCTCCCAAGTACTGGGATTACAGGTATGTATTCCACCACCATACCCAATGACTGTTTATACTTTTTAAAAGTTCACTCTTCGGGATACAACAGAAAGAGTAGTGTGAGGAGGCACTGGAGACACCAGGCCACCAAGATGGTCTCGAAGGCACAATGTAATAGAATACTTTCCCAAAATCATACCAAGTAAATATGTACTAAAAGTCGTTCAAATCCACATCATTCCTTTTTATCATTCATGTGTCAAAACTTAGCTTTCCCATAACAAAAGCCTGTCCATTCAAATTTTCCAAGTATGGCTTCATTTTATTAGCTTTTGGGGAAAAAAAGTACTCCCAGCCCCATTTCATGAGCTTTGATGAGTGCCACTCACTCTCCTGACAGGGGCCCTCTGCTCTGTGGAAAGCTTGCTCTCTGGTTTACGCATGTGCAGATCTCTGCTAATTATCTTGTGTTCAGCCTCACCTTGGGGAACTTGGTCCTAGGGATACAGATAGAAGGTCTTATCAGATAAAGTGAACCCAAACAGAATAAATGGCACATACGAAGAATGGAATACAGATGCTCCTCAACCTACAATGGAGTTATGTCCCAATAAGTTCATCGTTAAGTTGAAAATATCGTAAGCAGAAAATGCAGTGAAGACCCCAGCCTACCGTGCATCGTAGCGTACCACAGCACACCGCGTGGCGTGGGTGGTTTCCCCTGTAGTCACAGGCTGAGCTGCGGCTCACTGCCACTAACCAGATCCGTGAGAGAGGGTCTGCACATATCCCCGGGCCAGAAAAAGATCAAAACTCAAAGTTCCAAAATCTAGTTTCTCCTGAGTGCAAATTGTTCTCACACCACTGTAAAGTTGAAAATCCTAAGCTGAGTCAGGGGCCTCTATGTGGATCACACTGTGTGGGGGTGATAGAAGTTACTTTACAAGATAACTGCAGAATTTCATCTTTCTCTGTTTCTAGTGTTAATGCAGCACACACTACAAAGTCATGCTGATTTTGTTAAATAAACTCACTCATTTCTTCAATACTATCCCACAATGAGCCATCAGTTCTGCCACCAGGGGAGGCCTTACAAACTTGCCCAACTAACTAGCCTTTGCGTTGCAGAAATCACTTTCAGTTTAGTTATTTTAAATTATCTGAGCTAGTAAAAAGCATCCTTTAAAACCTTCCAGCGGGGAAATTTCCAGAAGTTTATCTTCTCAGTAAATAAAAAACATTTATTCAGGTCAAAAGTTGTGAAACCCAGAATTGTTATCATACTTTTGCAACACAGAACATTGTGATGATCAATGGCACTAAAAATAGTCCAGAAAAAATTAAAGAGTGCATAACATAACTTGAAATAAGAAAAACAACAATCTTATCCAAAATAGCAAAATATCCACTAACATTACTCACTTCTCTATGAATTATTTTGACAATAGGAAATGGAATTTAGTTTTTTTCCCTTGGATTCCAAACTGTATTTCTCCCTCCCATGTGTCCTCTGGGAAAACCTTGTTCATAAACAAATAATTCCCAGATAGCTGGCTTCTTTGCTGACTTTTTCCACACGGCTCACCACTAACAGTGGCTCCTAACATGCCACTTCATGCTCCTGTCACCTCGTCAGTGATGTCATGGAAAGACATCGGCATGCTGCTATTATTGCCGAGCTAGAGACTGCAAAGGAAATTATGTTGCTGCCTCTAGGTTTTAATTTTCCACAAAAAATTGTTTTCATTGCTGCAGCCGCTTACACGGTGAAAAAGAAAAATGATTTAATTAGGAAACAGCCATAATTAGATTTTTTCAGCACACTCTTTCAACATCACAGTTACATTACAGCCTAGCTTCATTTGGTTTCGCAACTCATTCCAGAAGAATAGAAAAGGAATATACTAAACCGTAAACTTGGGCATTCAAATGGGCTTTGAAAAGTGACAGAAAGAGTGAGGAGTCTGAAGAAACAGAGAAGCTGGGAAGAACTACAAATAGTGATCTGAGAGGGAGAGGCGACCCCTTTTGTGATGTCCTCTGACTATCCAGGAAGTGCAGAAAGACAGCAACAGGCTCCTCACCCAGGAGACAGAGTGATGATGACGATGATCAGAATCCTAATGACATCAGTAACAAAAAGAAATAATAGTGTAACAGAATACGGAGCAGAAGGAGGAAGAGAACTCTCTCTCTGTTCAGCACAGATGACCTAGTGAGAGCAAAATATGCCAGGCACAATAGCTACACTTGTGGGATTTCTTCTGTCATCTGCTCTTGTGTTTGTACGTGTGTGCACACATGCACGCATGTGCATGTGCCAGAAACTGAACCTAAGAACTCTGACTACAGACCTTGAAATATTTGTGTACTTGTCACCGCCTCAGCTCAAAGTACGACCCAATGTTAAGCTGTGGAACTTCCCTGCAAATATATCTTAAAAACTTAGGTGGGGAGTAAAAAATAGGTTATTTAGAGGTCAGGAAATCTAAGCCAGGTGTGGTAGCTCATGCTTGTAATCCCAGTACTTGGGAGGCCAAGACAGGAGGGTCCAGGTTCAAGGCCAGCCTCAGCTACTTAGCGAGGCCCTCTGCAACTTATTGAGACCCTGTTTCAAAATAAGAATAAAAAATAGAGCTGGGGGTAGGGTAGCTTGGAGGTAGAATGCTCCTGGGCTCCATCCCCAGCCTGCAAAAAAAAAAAAAAAAGAAAGAAGGAAAGAAAGAAATCAGGAAACTTGTGAGTCCACATTAAAAGAACTCAGTTTTTTTTTTTTAAATTCCACCAAAAATAGCAGAGAATTTACCAAAGGTCTTAGAGACATTTAAAAAATTCAACCATCAGATTCTAATGGTATCTGTGACAAGACTTCTGAAAGTTCATCCTGTAGTTCCAATTTTAATTGTATCTAGTCAACTGACATAGCCAAGACTCTTTCTGAGTTCAATATCTTGGTAATAGTCAGAGGCATGTCAACATGCCATTGAGAAAAGAAACTAGACTCCACTATTTTCTTCGTCTGGGCTCCCGGGACCTGCCAAGATAGCCTGGGAGATAGGCAGTTGTAACTCAGAAAAGTTCCTACATGCCTAACACTTCTTTACAAAGATAAATCAAACAGAGGCTGAAATTTACCAGCGGAATCTTCTTGACTCTTACGAGAAACTCCAATACAGGAAACAGCCCAGGATGGTGGTCCTGTTACGCCACAAGGAGACGTTGTTATGGAGACCGCTTTGAAGGCTCCCAGGCAATGCCAGTGCATAATTAAGGCTAGCAGTGATCACAGAACAGCCAGTGTGGTCTCCAAGGAAACCACCAAACATACACTCTCACATGCACAGCAACTGTTCTGAATCAATGACTCTTTACATAGGTTTAAAAACATTGTGAATGGTGCATCAATTGCTTCTTTTGTTCGACAATGTCTGATTAAATATGCTGTGAGAGACTGTCCTCATGCATGCTGAATTCAGAGCAATGTCTAGAGGAGGTAGCTCACAACTAAATTTACTACCTAGAACTAGTGAATACAAATGGTAAATTCAGACCCAGGAAATCTGGTTAATTTCATGAAAGAATTGAACTGGTGGTTTGACAGAGCCAAGGATGACCTGCTAACTCCTGGCTCTAACTCAGAACTGTCAATATATTACTAAATCCTCTCAAGAGGGTAGACATGATTCGCATACTTGTTTACACAGAGAAAACTGATTGGTACATCTAGAAAGTGGCAGACCTGGGACTCAAAACTAGGTTAAAATGAAGTCTTAGTCTAGGTCCCACGACTCTACATAGCACGCTGCCACTCCCAGCTATTTTCACTTACATTATTTCATGTAATCTGCTTTGAGCCAATTAGGAGTCCAGGTTCTTGTATTTTCTAATCTTGCAATATTTCCTGCTTCTACACCAACAACACACCCCAGGTTTGAGGACTCGCTTGGGACCAGGTCTATGAAGGCTTTGGTCATCTTCCACCTGGACCATGTACACTGCATTTTATCCTAAGGAGCAACGGGGAGGAAAATCCCATTCCATAAGGGAACTCTGGCTGTCCAAACTGAGTACAGAGGGACAGATTCCAATAAACCATTTGTCATGAAGTCAGGTTGCTAAGTGGTCTCCTATAATATTCTGATCAGTTCTATTAAACCACTTTTAAATCTGGCAAATGCTTTATTGAGTAGGCACTGATCATTAATGATATGGTTCCTAGCAGATCACTGTATAATGCTACAATTGGATATAAATGCCATCAACATTAGCCTTGAATATCAGATAGTCAGCACTATCAGAGCTCCCTAAAATCCTATCTTTATCAGCTGCCTTTGGATACTTTATAGTCTAGATTCTGCTTTACAGATGAAACAATTGGGGATTAGAGGGTGTATTAGTCTATTGGGGCTATGGCAAAATACCAGAGACTGGATAACATAAACAACAGAAATGTATTCCTCATAGTTTTGGAGACTGGTGGTCCAGTTTCCAGATTCAATGTCTAGTAAGGGATTTCTCATAGAACATGTCCTCCTGTTGTGCCCTCACATGATGGAAGGGACAAGGTGGCTCTCTGAAACTTGTTTTATAAGGACACAAATCCCACTCACAAGATCTCTTCCTTCAGGACCTAATAACCTCCACAAAGCCCTACCTTTTGACACCATCACCGTGGGGATTAGGATTTCAACCCATGAATTTTAGGGGACACAACATTCAGAGCATAGCAGAGGGGGTCAGTGAATATTAATTTAAGTAAGTACTCTTTCCTCTCCTTTACCCCTGAAATCCCAGTACCACACAGCTCATGGAGAAGACTAGACCCTCGATGTCAGCCTCCCTCCTATCTATCACTGCTCTTCTGCCAAAGCTCAAGAAAAAGCTTCCTGAGCTAGTCCCCCCAATCTTTCCAGGAACTACTGAAACCTGTTCTCCCAGTTCCGTCATTCTTTATCATCTTAAAGCTCTTGGTATATGGCTTTCTTCATTTCTAGTTTCAAGCACATCCAAGTCCTTTTCCTAGAGAAGACGTGTTCTTCATGAGATCTGGCTACCCCTTGGCTTATCACCAACCACAACAATCTACTCCCTTCTTTGTTGAGTTTTCACGTTCATCACCTGCCCACTTCCACCCGGGCCCTTTACTAAAACGTTGTCCCCAAAAGCCAGCGTTATGCCTTGCTGGTTTTTTCTCAATCCAGTTCTCTCTGGCCTCTTGGCATTTTTGCATCACTCCTTAGAAGGCTGTAGACTTCCCCATGCTGAACTTTCTTGGTAACTTTCTGTTACCTCTCTCTCCTGCTCACTACTGGTCACTGGTACGTAAGTGTCTCCAAGCTAAGTCCCCAGCCTCCATTCTTCTCTCCCCCACATCCTCTGCCTCTCCCACGGAGCTCCTCTGTCAATTCATTGTCCTGATTCTGTCAGCAAGCCTAAACATCCACATGATCTAAGAGCTCACTTACATTTAAGCCTGGGGTTCCAACTGAAACCAGCTCTGTTTATGTTTCATCACTGTACACATTTGTGTAGAATACGTTCCACCAGCTTTTCCCCACACTCCTCTACCCCGCCCCCGCTGTCTGTCATGCCATGGGTGTCCCACGCCTTCAGCGTAAACCTTCTAGCCACTGGCAGTCCTCCCTATCCATCATCCCGATGTCCAATTGCCATTGGCCACACCCTTGGTCCTAAGATGACCTGAACCAGTGTTACCTAATTCTCTCATATTATATGATAAAATAATAATTAAAATCTATTTTCCTTCAAATTGTCAACCAAGTTTGACTTTTCATCTTTATTCTTGCCATTACTGTCTTGACTTACCTTCCCCCTAAATGCCTGGAGCTCAGTTCTGATTGATGTAAGCACTATTTCCATGTTAACCTGCTCAAACATTACTTACAGTCAGCTCATCCGGAGGTCCACACGGTCTCTATGGCGTAGCTTTGCAGGCCTCCTGACACCTGACTGACTTGTGCACTGATTTCCTCCCATGCTTCCTCTATCTCCTCCTCTGGTTGAATTGCTTTATCATGGTTCCCCAGCTGTTCACCTGGCCTAGGAGTCCCTGCCACTTTTCATGGAAGACCCTCATTCCATTCTTCTGCCTTTCCCAGGAAACCCTGACCCACAGGGGCCAGTGTCAGCCACTTTTCTGCCACCCAGCTTGGCATCACACTCTAACATCTCACTCTCCTGACTGACCTTCTCCTGTGGATAAAAAGAGGCTGTAGGTAGGCACTGCACCTAATCTGCATTTCTCCTTCCCCACAACAGTTACTGTTCCAAAGGTTTCCCCCAAACCTTGATGGACTGGTAGAATCATGACCCAAAAGAGGGCCAAAGAGAGCCCATGTACCTTGATGAAAGACCCTTCTTAAAAAAAAAGACCCTTCTAATACCCCCCAAACTGTAGGAAGCTACTGTATCTTAAATCCCATGAACCTGCAAGCTGTTTCACACTGGCAGTAAATTATGACAGTTATAGGGAAGGGACTACAGAGTGACAAATGAGATATATTTAAGGGGGTACTTGTTCCCTAGGGTGCTAACCAGCACTGCGTGACCCAGTGTAAAGGCCACCCCAGCACATGAAAGATGGAACTGCAACAATCAAACACAATCAAATCAAGAGGACTATCCTAAGAAAGCTAAAGAAAAATTGTTTCCTCAGGGCCGTAAAAAGAGCAGACTTGGTTTTCTGGTCTTTAGACACAAATGGTGGTGACAATTATGGTATTAATTTCAAAGGAAGAAAGTGTCTTCCAGAGACAGTGCTGGAAGGGGCAGCAAGGCTGGCTGCTTGGGACCCTGGAGGGTTGCTGAAGATGTCTGGGGTGCCTCACCCCTCCCCCAGCCCCCCCTTTTGTCTTCAACACAAACTCACTGTGACCAGTGATGGTGAAAACTCAAGCTGGTTTGAAGTTAACAAGGATGAGACAAGGCATTACTCAAACCAGGAGAATTCTCATGGGAGAATTTAAATCTGCCAGAGAAAAACCACGAGGAAAAAACTGAAAATTCATACCACACCTTCCTTGCACATCCACACATTTCACTGCTTTTCTCTTAAATTCTCCTAAACTCTTTTTACTTTCCCTTACATTAACCCTTTACATTACAAGCAAGAGGGGATCTCAAGATTTTACAGATGCAATTAGATTAGATTTCACATGCCTGAGTTTACAAAATGAAGGGGGAAATATATATCTATATCTCTATCTATATATCTATATCTATATATATATGTGTGTGTGTATATATATATATATATATATTCTTAAAAAGGCAGTTAGCCAAGTATGACGGTGCAAGTCTGCAATATTCATACTTGGGAGTCTGAGACAGGAGGATTTCAGTTTTGCAGTCAACCTCAGGAACTTAGCTAGGCCCTCTGCAACTTAGTGAGACTCTGATTCAAAATAAAAAATAAAATAGGATTAAGTGTGTAGCTCAGAGACAGAATGCCCTTGGGTCCAATCCCCAGTAAAACACACACACACACACACACACACACACACACACACACACACACACATATATTGTTAAAATTCTAATACTTTTAGTTTCTTAAAATGTTTCTTGAATTTTCAGAGAGAAAAATAATAATTATGATAGCAATACAAAATTACTTAGAAAGCACTTTTCCCCCCTACTAAGAATTCTCAGCCCAGAGAAGGATACTGAGATAGGTAAGGCCCAGACAGAGAGAGATGGATGTCTTCTTGGAGAACCGAGAAGTGATAAAGTTGATGTGACAACTCCTTGGAAATTGTCCGAGAATGAGTCTGTTGAAGCAAGGAAGAAAGACCCTCTCAGCCCTGATGACCTTGAGTCTTTCGCAGGATCCAAATTCTCCTCTGGCACCCACAGACCATCCTTCTGAGTCACTTTGTGAACATGCTGGCACCAGCGCCGTCACCATGACATCATAGGAAAATGCTCCATTACCAAGTGAAATCATATTGGATTTCAAATGTCAGTACATTTGGATGTGTAGGCGGTTCAAAGAATGGATACATATTCTGCCTGAGGAGCATGGAGCTTTTTTCATTAGAAAAAAAGGGGGTGAGAGGAGAGAGAAAGAGCGAGAGCGAGAGAGATCGATCCTGCGGCTGGAAGAAGCCTTAATGGCTCATCTAATCCAACCCACTTAAGAAGGATTAGCATTAAGCCAGAGCACCCAATTAAAAATTCTTCCTCTTCTGGATTAACTATTGAAAAAGAATTACATACCTCCCTTAGGGTTTAGAGAAAAATAAAATAAATAAAAAGGAAACTCATTACACTAGTGAGCAAACAAAGTAATAGAGAAAAAATGTCCTATCAAATATAAAGGACAAGATGTGAGCACCATGCTTTGAGCACTAGTACTTTACAGCTTTCAGGGATGATTACATGCCATAAAATTCACCTACTGTACATGTAAAATGCAATCATTTTAATGAGAAAATTTAATAAATTAATTTATTGTGCAACCATCACCACAACCCAGTTTTAGAACGTTCTATTTACCTAAAGCAATTCCTTGGAGCATATTTGCAGTCAATTTCTACTCGAGGAAACCATCAGTCATGCTCAGTATCATGCTCTCTTTAAATCAGCCTTTTCTGGACACTTTACAGAAAATGGAATAACACTATATGCATTCTTTTGTGACTAGCCTCTTTCACTAAGCATAATGTTTCTGAGATTCATCCATGTCATAGCAATGTATTGCTAGTTCATTTCTTCTTATTGTTGACTATTATTCTATTCTATGTATATATCTTGTTTAACCAGTAAATTCACATTTAGATTGTTTCTAGTTTGGGGCTATTATGAATAATGTTTCTAAAAACATTCATGTATAAGGCTTTTGGAGGACAAATATTTTCATTTCTTTTAAGTAGAATCTTAAGAATAGAATTGCCCCATTGTTTGTGTTTAACCTTTTAAGAAAGTATCAAATTGTTTTCCAAAGTGGCTGTGTACATATCCACCAGCAATTCATGAGGGTTCCAGTTTTTCTACATCCTCACTTTCAGCCTCATTTTTGTATCTTTGAATGTAAGGTGTGTCTCTTGTAGACAGTGTATAATTTTTAAATTCAATCTGACAATCCCTGTTTTTTGAATGGGGTATTTAGTCTATTCACATTTAATGTAATTATTGATATGGCTGCCAGAAACAAGTCTCTTAGTCTGTATCTGGGAATGTTTAACTCTTTTCTACCTGAAGGCCGGTTTTGCTGTATATCAAACTCTTGTTTGACAGGTTTTCTTTCAGCATGTTGAATGTGTCCTACTGCCTTCTGGTCTCCCTTGTTTTTGGTGAGAAGTCAGTCATTAACTGCATGCTTTCCTCCATAAATGTTGAATCATTCTTCTCTTGCTGATTTTAAGATACTCTCTCTTTTAACAGTTTAATTATAATGTGTCTAGGTAAGGTTCTCTTTTTGTTTGTTCTTGGGACTCACTGAGCTTTTTGGATCTGTAAATTAATGCTTTTTTTTTTTATCAAATTTGAGAGTTTCAGCCATTACTTCTTCAAATAGTTTGTCTCCTTTTCTTCTGGTATTATTTTTACACACATGTTGATACGCTTAATGTCTCACAGGTTTCTGAGGCTCTGTTAACATATTTTTCAATTTAAAAAACTTTGTTCTTTAAGTTAAATAATTTCTTTTGCTCCACTTTCCAGTTCACTTATTCTTTCTTCTGCCATCTTAAATAGATTATTGAGTCCCTCTAGAAAATTTTCATTTCACTTATCATACTTTTGAAATCCAGAATTTCCATTTGGTTATTTTTAAAAAGTTTAAAAGTTTCTTTATTGAAACTTTGTATTCATTATTCATTCGGGAGACATTCTACCTCTGAGTAGCCCTGTTTTATTTTCATTTTGAAATAGGGTATCACTAAGTTGCTAAGGCTGGCCTTAAATCTTCAATCCTCTTGTCTCAGCCTCCCAAGAACTGGGATTACAGGCAAATGCCACCACACCCAGCTTCTTTAATTCTTTAAACATGACTGCCTTCCAATTTCCAAACATTCTTAAATAGGTGTTTTGTATTGTTTTTCAGCTAAATCCTATATCAAAGGACAGGCACTCAGAACTAGTTCCTATGGACTGCTCTTTTCCTGTATAATATCTAAATGTTTTGTTAAATGATGAGCATTTTGTTTGTTTTTATGCTACTTAGGATGGAACCCAGGGAAACTATTTCACTAAACTACACTCCAAGACCTTTTTATTTATTTATTTATTTATTTTATTTTGAAACAAGATACCACCGAGTTTCTCGGGTTGGCCTCAAACCTGCAATTCAGATGTCTCAGCTTCCTAAATACTGGGATTATAGGTGTGTATGTACCACCACACCTGGTGAATACTGGGCATTTTAAATAATATGTAGTACCATCTGCCCCCCATTTAAGGTACAGCTGCTGATGTCTTTACTAAGTTTACTTTTCTTGATTTTATTTCTAAGTCAGATTTCTAGGGGTCATCCTCATGTCTGTATAGCTTACTATTCTGGCAAAGACTAGTCAGAAGTTTCATTCAATTGCCTTGAGCCAGAAAGATTTCTTCTCTCTGCTTCTGATTCTGCATGTGGGTTGGGGAACACATTCAAACCTCAGAATGCTTTCATGTCCGCCTTGGCTTTTTCTGTCTGCTGGCTCTCCCACCTCTCCTGTGTGTGCGCCTGTAGGCTCTCCTGGCCAGGGATGTGTGGGCATCTTGGGCCTGCTCCATCTCTACTGCTTATACACACAGACTACATTCAGTCAGGATGTATGAGGAGCTCAGAAAGCCATGATCGCTCTCTCACAGCCCAGAACTACTTATTAAGTCACCAGCGAGACTACCAGTCCATTGCTGGCTCCAAAGAGGACTTCAAACTCAGGCTACAGGACTACTGGCATATTCTGGTCATTCACCACTGAGCTGGCCACTTGAACTGACCATCCTCCAAACAGAGTGAGTCCCTTCTGTGAGTGACCCCAAGGCTGTGGGTTTTCCCAGCTTACCATTGCAGTATTGGAGCTGGAGGGGAGGGAATGGAGCAACGATAGGCAAAAACAACACGAATTCCTTCTGTTCCTACCCATAGTTTAATAGTCTCCATGAACAAATGCTTCTGAGTTTGTTGGATGCCTTTAGCCAGTTTTTAGAGCATGAAAATAGATGGTTTGGACAATCTTTTTCCAGCTTTCTACTTGCTTTGGGAAAAGAGGTTCTGTGAACTTCCTTGCTCTTTCATGCTAGAAATCAATAACTCAAGCACTCTACATTCTCTGGAATTGGAATTATTAATGTTATAAAAGAGCAGACCATGTGGGTGGAAGCATCACTGTGAAATCTTATTTTAAAAGAAAAATGTTTGAATTTTTCCCCTGGGAAAAAATTACCACCTCTCAAAATAATATGATGATGACCAAAGGCACACGTTTCAGTAATTATTTTATTAGATTAAATTAATTAAGAAATCTCACTTTTCAGAAGCAGCACTTAGGGAGGAGTACTGAGGATTGAACCCAGGAGCATTCTACTTCCAAGCTACACCCTAGCCCTTTTTATTTTTTTTTTGTTTTTGAAACAAGGTCTTACTAAGTTGTTGAGGCTGGCCTTGAACCTGCAATCCTCCTGTCTCAGCCTCCCAAGTACTGGGCTTACACACATGTGCCACCACACCCTGCTGGAGCTCGGACCTTGACTCTTTCATAGACATGAAGGAGGTGGAATGCGCCGGTAGGAAGAAGTTATTCCTGCAGCATTCCAGTTAAGATGGTGCCTCCCACCAGTTTTTCTGCTCCTGTTTCACCACGGTCTGCCTACCTCTTTCTCTTAAACTGCAGCCACGGTCATTCAGATACACAGAGACTATTCCAGCAATAGTCTCTTTTTTGAAGACTCCATTGAAGTCTCCTGACAGGGCCATTTTGTTGATTTTCCTTCCTCTACTACCTCAGCCAGGCGGAGTCCTCTTGGGTAAGCTTGGGTAAGTCACTTGAGTTCTGGACACACTCACAGCCCCTGGGAAAGGAAGAAGAACCGGCCCCACCTCTGTGCGCCCAATCTCTCAGAGCTGGAGAAGACAGGTCTTTTGATAAACCTCTGATTTTCAGATGGGTAAATTAAGGCTCAGGGAAATTAAGGGGCCTACTCATGATCACCTTCCAGGAGTGTGATAAAGATTAAGTGTGTCATGCTGAAGAAATAGGCGGAAGGCCTCAGAAATTGTTACCGAATGAAGGGACAAGCTCAGGGACTTTCTAGAAGTGACTTCCTGGAGATCAAACTTCCCATCACCCAGGCTGGGAGAACACGGGCCACGCGGGCTCCTGACGCAGACTCTCCCAGCCCTCCCTTCTTTCTTACCTTAGCGAAGAAAATCCAGGCTGCACACTGCCCTGGGGCCATGAGGCTTTTTAGCTTCACTGTACTGAACATGAGGAAGAATCCTAAAAATCCACTGGAAGGAGAAAATATTCCTTTTAATGAAGCCATCTTCTGATAGCCAATAGCCAACTGGTTTCTGCTCCACTTACTAGTCAATTTCTACTTATCGTGCAACCTCTATCACATCTGTGTTATTTAGTGATTTCTGAATAAAAATAGCAAAAACTTAGAAACCCATAAAGCTCTTATCATAAGGAGCTATAATAAGAACACTGCATCGGAGGCGGGGAGAGGTATAGAAATTGGGGGGGGGGGGGATCTTTGGTTAAATCATGGAAGAAAAAAATGTAGCAGACGATACCTCCTGTTCCTTCCACATTATTTCTGGAGGTTGGTGCTTGCTAAGGTAGAACTTCAATTTCTTTCAAACAAAACAAACTGGCAGGTAAAACCTCCAAAGGGAAGCTCCACATATGAGAGAGGGGTCTGACCCAGGCCCTGGGCTCAAGGCAAGAACCTGAAAGTCTTATAATGCACATGGCAAAGACCAGAGCGCAAGCCAGGCCAACCTTCACAGAAGCTCTGCTTTGGACGTGAAGCCTGAGCACTTGTGTGTGAACTGAAAGAGCCCAGTCCTGGGGGTCCGAGGGCAGGGTGGCAGCTCCCAGGTATTCAGAGATCTGGCCCACTAAGGGCATTGTCACCGCAGTGGACAGGGATATAGGGCCTGTGCTGGAACCATTTAAAAAATGCCACTGTGTGGTTACAGCCAAAGCTCTCCACTCCTTCTGGTATTTGCAGGCAGGACAACTGGGGAAGAGATGAGTCAGAGACTGCGAGAGAGAGACAGAGAGATTGCTTCTTGCACATATGTGCAAGTGGTAGCGTGAATGTGGCTTTTATTTTAAATTGAAAAATTAAAAGTAACTGATATGCCTGTAGCTGTATCCCAAAGAGGCGGGTCACACAAACTGTACAACACGTGTACCTCCAAAGCCTCAAGGGCCACGCTTCTCTCTGACCTTTGCTGTAGACCCTGGGGTGTGGCTCCAACCCACACACCGATCAGGTGTCTGGAAGCAGGTTGAACTGAATCAAACACACCGAGGGCCAAATATAATTCATCCATTAGATGAGTGTCACAGCCACATTCTTGGAGCAGGACCAGAGAGTGACACTGGGTTTCCCCTGCGTAGGTTTCAGCTGGTTTGGCCCCGATGTCCTGTAAAATGTGTTCAGATTTGTATCTGCAGTCATGGGAGACTGGGAAGCTCTGGATTGAGACATCAAGTCGCATACCCAAAGGGCCAGAGGCCCCTGGGGTAAGCAGCAGACTTATCCAATTAGATCAAGTGGCCCGGAGTTCTATGCTCAGCTGTGCTCACTGACCCTCATGACCTGGATCAAATCCCCCCTTTCCCCTTTTATTTGCCTCCAGCTCTGCTAAAGTAGGAATAGGCATGGCAGACCTCATCCTATTTTATGTAAACCAGAGATTTTTAAATCAGAAAGGTTACTTAGCCCCAAAGCCTGATTTTATTAACAAGGAAACTGAAACGCTGGTACAATTAAAACCCAGGCCTCCGTGGCTCTTCAAACCTCACCAACGAGATGTTTTTGACCAGCTATGCAGTGAGACATTGCCCTGCCCGTGGCCATGTGAGGCAGGGTGGACAAGAGGCAGTCAGTGTCCAGGGCTCCCGGTGGTGGCTTCTGTCCCCTCTGCATCCCACAAGCTAACAACGTTCCAGTGCTGCCCAATCTCATACCTCCCTCCCCTCTGGTCTTTTCCCCTCCTCTCTACCTCCAGCTAGAGGAAGGGCATGAGTACAACGTAACCTGACCCCGCAGTGCGGACTCTGGGCTGGGAAGCCAGTCCACATTTGCAACTAACATGCTAATGGGAGCCTCCAGCACTGTCTCCCACGGCTTGACTTCTCACTCTGTGAGTCATTCCTACATTGCTCCTGGACCCTTAGCTTTCTCCTCCCACTTTCAGCTCTTCTGCCGCTCGCTACGGAAGCAGATCTGCAAAGCAGGGGGAGGATCTGTGAAGTGAATGGGAACGAGAGCCGCCCTGTTCACAGGGTCCCCAAGTCAGGGCTGTCTTTGTCACCTCAGGTCCTCAGAACCACTTCTGAGCTGCCGAGGACATCCTGAAGGCAACAACTCTGTCTGAGATACTGTGGGGAAACCAAACACTTTCTTAAGAGAACTGGACCTTCTTTTGTTGTTGTTGTTGTCTTTTGTTGTTGTTTTGCTTTGTTTTTGCAGAACTGGGGATTGAACCCAGGGGCATTCTACCTCTGAGCTACACCCCCAGCCCTATTTCTTACTCTTTATTTTGAAACAGGGTCTCACTAAGTTGCAGAGGGCCTCATTAAGTAGCTGAGGCTTGCCACGAACCCGGGTCCTCCTGTCTCAGCCTCCCAAGTACTGGGATTACAAGCCTGTGGCATCATGCCTGGCTAAATTGGACCTTCTTAAAAGAGGTCAAGCTCTGAGCCAAAGCCAGGGGGCAAAATACAGCAGAGTTAAATCAGCGCAAACAACGATTTCCAAATCTTTAAAATAAAAAGACCTGATCTGTCATGTTGGGTTAGGAGAAAGCTACAGATAAAAAGGGGCGGAAGTAGAGGCAGAATGTCACTCCACAAGGCCACCCAATGGGCTGTGAGTGTGCTGCTCTGTTCCAAATAATGAAACAACTGCTGACCTCCTCTCCGCACCCTGCTGCCAAAGAATCACACTCAAAGGGAAAGCAGTCCACAGGCCCACAGCACTAGAGCAGAGGCCCAGCTAACAGGCAAGTGAACAGGCCTGATTAATTGACAGCAATGGGGAGACACATTGTGTTAGTTTTCCTGAACCTTTTCTGAGGGTGATAAATAAATCATTGAGGGTCAAATGCAGAAGCAAACTCTGTATCATTGACTCTTTCTTCCCCTTTGCCCTAACACACCGCAGGGCATGACATATTCCTACCAGAAACAGTGCCTATCTGCCCGCCAGCTGTTTACCTCTCTGTAAAGACTCCCGGCTTCACAAGGCACCATTTTATGTGTGTGGGAATGGATGGTCTGGCTTTTACAAAGCAATTACTCATGGTTTATTGACATTTTTGTGTTTATGTATGGTACTGGGGATTGAACCTGGGGCATTCTACCTCTGAGCTATACCTCCAGTCCTTTTTAAAAATGTTTTGTTTTGAAACAGAGCCTTACTAAGTTGCTGAAGCTGGCCTTGATCCTCCTGTCTCAGCCTCCCAAGCTGCCTCCATACCAGCTTGTTTATTGACATTTTACTTACAGGTGACCTGAGCAGGTAATAATGGTCACAATTTATCGAGTCAGGCATAATGCTTTGGACTTGATACATATTTGGTCTGATTCACACAATAGCCTTATATTGGTACTACTTTTCCATTTTATAGTTGAGAAAACGAAGGCTTGGAAGGACTTGTATAACCTGCACAGAGCCCACACAACAGCAAGCAACAATCCTGCGGTTGAAACCAGGCCTGCTCTTTTCATCATATCTGAATACAGGCTTTGAGACCTTCTACAGAACCTTCCCCACTTCTGAGCATAATGCACTCAGCATCATAGCCGGAAAAGGGGACAGGATAGAAATGGACCTCCGTGTGTCTGGATGTATCCATCTGAGCAGTCTATATCCCTGAATCTTTCCCAAGGCCAAATGCTAATAACCGCCTTGTTGTCTAGACATCTCCCAGTTGCTGATTTCCACAATCTATTTCTGAGAGTTGTAGGATTCTTTTTGGAGGCTGCTTTTGGAAGCAAGCGAGAGACCAAAGTGGAAGCTGAGAAACTAGACTTTTGGACCCAAATCTCCCCTTGAACTGAATCAGTGACTTCGGTTTTATATACTGTAATTCCGTATGAGATTTGCTTGTGGAGGGAAAAAAGTGGGGGGAGCCCAGCTCTTTAGCAAGTGTGAAAACCCACACGCTGGCTGAACATGCCTGCGGCCCAGGGGTCCTCGCTGGAGGTGTGCAGTAATAATGGGCGGGGACCCTGTAGGTTGTTTCCCACTGTGCCACATCCTCCTCTGCTAGCTTTTGTCGCTCATTCAGTTACTGCCAGTGACCCTGGACTTCACAGAGACACGACACGGCTGATGGTGCAGAAAGCATGCAAATCAGTGCGCTCCAGGTTACCTGGCACAGCAGCTGCCATGGAATCTGTAGAAATACAGGAACGGGAAGTCCAGGACGCTGAAGAGATCACCTGCGGAGCACAGTGATGGTGAAAGGACAGCCCGCCAGCCCCGCGGCCCTCTGCCCCCCGCCCGCCACCCAGGACGCATGCAGAAACCCAGCCCCACGTTCACTCCAGCATTCCTGGGGATTCTGTTACTGGCACGGCCTTCTGGTCACAGTAGGACAATAACAGTGACCTTTTAGTGAGAGCATGCCTCGTGCAATGGCTGCACTAAAAACTTTATATCTTTTTCTCTTTTAATCCTTGTAACAATACTATGAGGTTTATTATCCCCATTTTAACTGGAGCTCGGAGAAATTAAGAGAGTATCTAAGATTGCATAATTCTTTTTGAGTTTTTTTTTTTTCTTTTTCTTTCTTTTTTACAGAGCCAAGGATTGAACCCAGGGCTTTGCATGTGCTAGGCAAGGACTCTGCCACTGAGCTAAATCTCCAACCCCAAGATTGCATAATTCTTCAACTGTGGAGCCAGAATGTGCCCCCCAGTTCATCCAAACCCTAAGATCTTTCCTCTCCCCCATCCTGCACGTGGATGAATGTGGGGGGAAGTCTTAAGATTCTTTTCTTTCTTTTTTTTTTCCCTTCGGCTTTATTTCTAAAAAAAGATTGCAAATTCATTCCCCTGACATCTTTGTTCATTTTCGAGTTTAATTACCGCACAAACGGCACTGGGGCCAGACTGACTGTGCATGCGTGTTTTAAGGTCCAAAGGGGACATTTATTTCTCATGAAGTAAGTTCATTCTTTTAGTTCCACTTGGTACAAGAGGAAATAATCACACGTCTTGGCCGCTTCCCTCTCTGGAATCTGAACTTGGTCACAAACAAGAGTCAGGAGATTAAAAAAGCAGAAAACCTTCCAAAAATGTCCTGAGGAAAAGGAATTAAGCATTTCTACAGTGGACAGCATAATCCTTCCAAACTGGAATTGCTGGGACTCTGCAGGAGGGGGCCCTCCACAGCCCTGGGCCGTGGTCCGGGGGTCACTTATGGGTGGGTTGGAAGGCGAGGGCTGATTTCCCTAAGTATCCACGGTGTATCAAGTGTGCAGTGGGACACGAGAGCCAAGTTTCCCTCACCACTACACCTATTAATCGAGCATTTCAGAACAAAAGACATAATGGATTTCTATACTTCCTCAAGTCCTAAATGATCTCAAGTGATTCAACCATTGATTGAATAGGAAGTTCTGAATTCTATTTCTCTGGAAGGAATTTGTTTGTTTGTTTAATAGTGACTGTTATCTGTGTTCATTCATGCACACATCTGTGTTTAACCACAAGGGTTTCTTGGGATGTGGTTTCCACACAGCCCAACAGGAGGATAGGAGTTCTTGTTCTCTTTGGGCCGCCGTGTCACTGAAGACCCGTCCTGTCCAGCCAGGAAGTGTCGGCGGAAGGAGCTGGGGAACGACACCACCAGGCTCAGGTCTCCATTCGGGAAGAGCACGAGGTATTCTCAAGTCCCTTCTCCCTCAGCACCAAGGCAACCATGGGGACCCCGGGTCTCGAGTGGCCAGAGCCCCCTTCAGGCACGTGGAAGGGGCATCCATGGAGAACTGGTTCTGTCTCTACTGGCCTTTCTCAACTTCCCTCTCAGCATGAGAGGAAGCGCGGCGCAGGCAGAGTGATAATGAGAAATGGCAGCGAGGGCGAGCAATTAAATCGGAGCCCTTGAGGCCCTGGGCCTCCTCTTGGCACCCCATCATTTATCAGAAATACTACAGGAGGGAGGACTGCCGGTGCACTGGCAACTTTAATATCCCAGCCCAGGCTTTGGAGCCGGAGGGGGGGGGGGCGAAAGAGTAGAGGAATGGTCAGAAGGAGAAAATAAAGACTAAATCACACACTTGGGGAACTCCGCAGTTAGGTAATAACCTGCACCAGATCCCCAAAACTGATCCCATAAATGACTAAGAGAGAAAATAAGAGAACAGCCAGCCCTCATCCTTGAACCATTTCTAACGCCCTCATTCCTCACACAGCACCTACTTGTCCTCATGTCTGTCCCAGTTCCTACAACTAGCAAAACTGTGAGAGCAGGGACCCCAGTTCCTCAGCCCTGTCTCCCTGCCGGCACCACACTGAACCACTGAAGAGACGGTGCCTGAGACCTGGGCATCTCTTGCTTTTCCTGAACAGAATGTTCCAGAGTTCCCAGTTGGCTACATGGTCCTCGATTTCCAGTTGACCCACAGTCTTTCCCCTTTGATGTCTTCAACATGCCTTTTTAGTGTGTGTGTGGGAGGCCTGGGGGGAGGTTGTACCTAGGGTCTTGCACTTGACAAGAAAATGTTCTACTCCTAAGCTATATCCCCAGCCCTGAAAAGCACTCTTAAACAGAGCAGGAGCACACCAGCTCCTAAACGGTAAGGGTTGGTGATTTTGCCACAACAAGGTTGTGTGGTGCAACTGGCCAGCCCCAACCCCTGAGGGCTAGATCCAGGAGCCTAAAGAGTGTGTGGTGGTGTACACCTGTAATCCTAGTACTTGGGAGGCTGAGACAGAAGGATGGAAGGTTCAAGGCCAGCCTCAGAAACTTAGCAAGACCCTATTTCCAAATAAAAAATAAAACAGGGCTAGGGTGTAGCTCAGAGGTAGAATACCCCTAGGCTCAATCCCCAGTACCGAGAGAGAGAGAGAGAGAGAGAGAGAGAGAGAGAGAGAGAGAGAGAGAGAGAGAGAATACTTCCGAGCCAATACCTCCATGCCACCCGGTGCACAATCGTCCAGTGTAAACACAAAGTAGTTGGAGAGCTGTTGAAGCGGTCTGCGGCAGCAACACGAGGCTGCTGCAGTCAAGTCCAAGCTGAGCCTCCTGTGCTGATCTGAGTCGGGGAGTGGCCCCCACTCTGAAGATCACAGAGCACGAAGTTGCCACGGTAACAAGTGTGGCACGATCTTGCCATGTTTAAGACTAGCTGAGATCTGAACAAGAAGACCTCCTTTCCCCACATGCTAGTCCTCACTGCTGACAGGAAGGAGGGAGGCCAGTTCAGGGAGTGATAGTGCAGCCTGCTTTATCTCACACAAGCAACAGGCATCCCAGGTACCCAAGGTCATGGCTGGGGCAGATTCCTGCGGTGTCCCTGCTTCTCTGGCTCCTTGAAATTCTCTCTTGAACACCACAGCAGAGGGGCCCCATACGAATGTGAAGGGAAAACCTTCAAACATGAGAAGAATGTCTCTTCTCTACTACCGTTCAACACAGTCTCCGGGGAAAGGTGGACTCTCTTCAAGCAAGGGTCTGAGAGTCTTGGAGCCTCTACATGAATTTCCAGGTGGAGAGCTGAGGAAGAGGCACATTCCACCTGGCGAGAAGCAAACCCAGCGTCCAGGGCATGGAGAACGGTCTTCCTGATCCCACGTACCCCAAAGGTGATCTCTAGGGAAGCTTATCTTTCTAGTCACTCGGAAGTGAGGGAGGAGGGGCACTCAGTCAGAAGAGGTGGTCTAGGGGAGGCTGGGGGTAGAGAGGGAGATCAATGAAGGACCACTTCCACTGACATCATATACATATGAGAATCCCAATGTCAATCTCAATACCCTGTATGGGAAAAGGGGGGTGGGAAGGAGCTGGGAGAAGCTCATCAGGTGCTGTGTGCACGTATGCCAGTAACACTGGGAACTACATTATGATGTGGACTATAATGCACCAAAAATAAAAAAAGCTTTGTTTTTGTTTTTTGGTTTGGGGGGCTTTTTTGTTTTGTTTTGTTTTAGTACTGAGGATTGAACCCAAGGGAATTCTACCTCTGAGCTACACCCCCAGCCCTATTTTGTTGGGGGCCTAGCCTGGCCAGCTGGACCTTGCCTCTAGATGGCGCCTGGTAAAGTGCCAGAAGCAGCTACAGGTGGATTACATCCCGAGGCTGTGCCACGCCAGAGCGCATGCACCAGCACACCCGACTCGTGGCCGGCCAGGTGAGAGCTGTATGAGACACCTCGTGGCTTAGGCCCGGTGCAGCTATAAGAGCCTCCACCTCTCGCATAGGAAA
Organism: Graphiurus murinus; assembly: GCA_004027655.1. NCBI lineage: Eukaryota > Metazoa > Chordata > Mammalia > Rodentia > Gliridae > Graphiurus > Graphiurus murinus. Next base: position 23,258 of record PVLC010000637.1, on the reverse strand, counting down.
ACGCACGGCTAATAGAGGGAGGACGGCTAAAAGCACGCTGTTGGGGAAAGGCTGGTTGGGAAGTTGCTGGGCTGGAAAGTTGCTGGGAAGTTCTGGGAGGAATTGGTTGGGAAGAAGAAGCGGTTGGGAAGAGGTTGGCCAGGGAAGTCCTGGGAAGAAAGATTGTGGATTGCTAGTGGAAGATGGGTTGCTAGAGAGAGGGGTTATTGGAAGTCTGTAGGAAAAGCACTATTTGGAAAGACGACCTCAGCACTGTGTTTGTTATCGTGTGTGTAAAACCTTTGATCCCAGAAAAGAGAGAGAGATAATAAAAGAGGTTCGAACCAGCAGCTTTTAGCC
>PVLC010000637.1:0-22819 GCA_004027655.1 Graphiurus murinus | reverse complement strand
TTCTTTATTCTTTATTTTGAAACAGGGTCTCACTAAGTTGTGGAGGGCCTCACTAAGTAGCTGAGGCTGGCTGCAAGCCTGTGATCCTCCTCTCTCAGCCTCTCAAATACTGGGATTACAAGCGTGCGCCACCACGCCCGGCTCAAAAAAGTATTTTTAAAAGTGCTATCTAGAAGACGGATAACACCAAATGTTGGTGAGAATGTGGGGCCCCTAGAAATCACACACACAGCTGGGCAAAAGTGACAAACACTTGAACTGTGATACTTTCTTAGAAAGTTAAATATACATCTATACTAGGACCAGGATATATCCTGCTCAGCTGTTTTAACTGCTTTAAGTTTATAATTAGCTGTATACTACCATGAGAAAACATCACCAAGACCTATCAGAAAGTTCAGGGCAACTGACTCTCAAGAGATCTTATAGATTCTGAGCTTCTTATCATATCTTGTCATGCCGAATTCCTGCCTTAATGTCTATCTATCTGCCTTGGTTACTTGCTCTGACAAACAAATATAAGCAATTTGCCATCATTCCTGAGTGCTTTTTTTTTTTTTTCAGTATTGGGGATTGACCCCCAGGGCATTCTACATCTGAGCGACACCCCTAGTCCTATTTTTATTTTGAAACAGGGTCTTGCTAGGCGTATGAGAGTCTCACTATTTGCTGAGGATGTCCTCGAACCCGCAATTCTCCTGTCTTAGCCTCCCAAGTAGTAGGATTACCAGCATGTGTCACCACACCCATCTCCTGAGTGCTTTTTGAAGCAATGGGCCACTGCTGACAGCTGCACAGTTGTGTACTGCACATTATCAGAGAGCAGGGCACTATTTATACAGACCACATGTCAGTGTGGCCCTGAGAGTTCCTCAAGGTCAACAGTGATCAAACCTGGATAGGTTCTTTTCATCTGGGTTTCACAAGAAGCTTCACTATTCTAGTCAGGACTGTTTTATTACTCAGCGGTCCTCACCCACACAGGCACTCAAGGACAGACTCCCCAGCTACCAAGGTTTGAAGTCAGTGGCATCCCCGAAAGGAGAAAGGAGAAGGGGACACATACATCTTCGAGGCACACTGACACTCAATTTGTAAAAGTTCTAAGAAATAGACAAACATGATCACAGTGATCACACACAGACACCTTTACAAAAGAACATGCCTGTATATTACTAACTGCAATCGGAAGGCAGCGTGGCCCTACAGTTCACCTGGGATGCTCATGCATTAGATACTGAACTTGGTACACATGGAAGGACCTAGCTTCTTCTGGAAGGCCACACCCACCTTTCCTGGGCCTTTGCAGATGCCCTGCTATGATGGCCACCAAGGCCTGCTGGACTCCTGGGCCTCCAGCTTTAGAACTTCCTTTGCTGGGGACCTCAGCTCCTTGCACCAGGAGGGCCAAGGCAGCCTCTACTAATTGACATAGGAGGTGCAGCCAGTATTGCGGGCCTAGCAACATCCTTCTCATACGGCCTCATCGATGGCAGCACCTCAGCTAGCATGCAGCTGCAACAAACGGAGGTTGCAGAAAGGATTCCTTTAAGAGAAGAGTGTCGAGGCTAAGATGAACTCCACGGGCTCCATGACCCCCTGAGCTGCCCACTGCAGACAAATCCCTGGCACTTACCATGAAACGGGTTCAAAGTCTGCAGGAGAAGGGATGGGGCACACGTATCTGATGTCCATATTTTTTAAAACTTACACACACACACACACACACACACACACTCTGCAGGGATGAGGATCAAACCTAGGACTTTGCACATGTTAGGCAAGTGTTCTACCATTGAGCTACACTTCCAGACCCTATAAATATAATTTGAAGGAAAATTAATTCTTCTAAAGATCCTCTATGGTATAACTAAGCTCCAAACAGGGGCTCAAATCAGAAATTTTCTTTCTCTCCCTATTTATTTTCTTATTGAGATATAATTCATATGCTATAGAATTCACCCTTTTGAAGTATGTACTTCTAGCCAGGCATGGTGGCATATGCCTATAATCCTAGACTTAGGACGTTGAGACAGGAGGATCGCAGATTCAAGAACAGACCCAGCAACTTAGACTCTCAGCAACCTAGCGAGACCCTACTTCAGAACAAAAAATAAAGAAAGGGGTGGGGGTGTAGCTCAGAGGTAGAATCCCTCTGGGTTCAATCCCCAGTACCACAAAAAATAAATAAATAAAAATAAAGTATGCACTTCTGTGGGTTTTGGTCTATTCACAGAGTTGTGCAACTGTCACCACCAGCTAATTCCAGAACACTTCATCCTCTCAAAAAAGAAACTGATGTCTATTTTGAGTTACTCTCCTACAGTCTTAGGCTGCTGACCATTTTGTATTCCCAGAGAGTAACAAAGCATCCATGGTATTCTTTCATTGACCTAAAAATATAGCAATAACTTAAGGTCAAATGTCAGAACAGATAAACTATTGCCAGCAATGTTTGGAAGCTGGTGGATAAAATGCCCCCAAACAAGAGCAGCTCTGGAAATAAATCCAGGAGTGTCCTATAAAGTGTTCATTTGCCTGAGACACTTTATAATAAAGCACAGAATCGTTGGAAAGGCAGTAATTAAAAAGAAAAACCTAGCCGAGCTTGAGGGTACACACCTGTAATCCCAGTACTTGGGAGGCAGAGGCAGGAGGACCACAGGTACAAAGCCAACAATAGCAACTTACCGAGGTTCTCAGCAACGTAGCAAGACTCTATTACCAAATAAACAAAATCAGCTTGGGATATAGCTTGGAGGTAGAATGCTCCTGGGTTCAATTCCCAACACACACACACACACACACACACACACACACACACACACACACACACACACACCAAAAGGGGAAAAAAAAGAGAGAGAGAGAAGAAGGCAGGAAGGCAGGAAGGCAGGAAGGCAGGAAGGCAGGAAGGCAGGAAGGCAGGAAGGCAGGAAGGCAGGAAGGAAGGAAGGAAGGAAGGAAGGAAGGAAGTCAGTCAGTCCTGGCAACAGGGTCAGGAGACCTAACATCTAGTTTCCTTTTGCTCTGCACCTGCTCTGCCCCATCTTAGTCACAACACTTAACTCCTCTGAGCTTCAGTTTCCTCACTTGTAAAATGTGGCAGTACCTGGGATGACTGCTAAGTTTCCTTCCAGCTCTGATAATCATGAATGTAACAAATGGACAGTCATAATCTCTTAGCTGAAATGCAAAGTGATTGCTTTGGGTAAAAATTATCCACTAGAAATAATTCAGGAAGTAAATGAACCTGTAAACCAGCAGGATTAATAGATGCAACTTTCCAAAGGCTTTTGACAAAAGTGCATTTCAAAGTGGAAGGACCCTGAACATATGTCAGGTGAGCACACCTGGCTGCATGAGACCACAAGGCATCTGAAGGCAGCTAAGCAGCAGTACTGGCAAGCAGAGACTGTGTAGGCTTCACAGTATGGCTCCACGGGCCCTACGATTGTACAGAGGAGGGGCCTCCAACATGTGGCGGCAGGGAGGACACTTAACAGCAAACCTCAGAGCCCCGGCAGTAGCAAACAAAAGTAGGTGGCCTTTGGTGTGCAAGGGGAGAGTGATGGCCAGGCCTGGGGTGCACGCCTGTAATCCCAGCACTTGGGAGGCTAAGACAGAAGGATCACAAGGTTTGAGGACAGCCTCAGCAACTTAGCAAAGTCCTCAGAAACCTGGCAAAACCCTGTTTCAAAATAAAACAAAATGAAGCTGAGGGTAGAGCTCAAAGATAGAGTGCCTCTGGGTTTAGTCCCCAGCATTACACCTAAGTCATTATCCGAGGTTCCGAGGAGACTCGCTCATATAGTCTGAATTACATAATCTAAAGCAGATTAAAAAAAAAAAAAAAACCAGCAGAAAGCTGTCATTGCTTTGAGCTCAGGATGGGAGCTAGGAGGGGCTTTAGAAAGAATCCATCCACTTTTCCCATTTCAGACCTGAGAGAACTGAGACCCTGAGGGCTTGGGTAGGGCCTTAGGTATACCAGTGGGCAAACACATTTGTGTTGTTGTTGTTAAATATCTTAAGGCTACTTGGTGAGGGAGCCCAAGAAGCTGCAATCCTTCTGAGCCGATGCTCTTCCAATATACTCCACCACGCCATAGAAGCATAACCAATAAAATGTGTACTTTTAGCTGCCCCACACGTCAATACTACTGTTTTGTCTTTGACATCAACTTCTGCGATGGTTTGAATTTGATGTGTCCCCTCCAAAACTCATGTTGAAATTTAATCCTCATTGGAAGGAATTAAAATAATGGGAACTTGGGCTGAGGGGAATCTCAGTAGCAGAGCACTTGCCTAGCACATGTAAGGCCCTGGGTACAACCCCCAGCACTGCAAAATAAACAAATAAATGGTTGGAAACTTAATCTGACTATAGTGTTAGAGGGGGCCCTTTTGGGAGATGATTAGATAAGGTCATCAAGGTGGCGCCCCACGACTGAACACTGGTGGCAACAGGAAAAAAGAGCCCAGAGGAGGCACCCACGCATGTGTTCCCTGTCTCTTGCCAGCAAGAAAGCCATCATCTAGTGCGTTCCTGTGATTTTGGACGAGAACTGGGAATAAAAACAAATCTCTTGTCTTCACGATTTACCTAAACTATGGTATTGTTATTAGCAAAAGAAAACAGGCCAACATGACTTTAAAGTCTTTCAAAGTTAAAAACTACAATGAAATACAGTGTTGTGGATAGTTCCTGAATCTGAAAAGCAACTACAGAGTAATGGGCAACACGAGGGTAAAGGTAAGCTTTTTGCTTGTTTGTTTTGTTTTATTTGGTTTCACTTTGTGGTATTGGGGGATTGAAGCCAAGGACATTCTACCTCTGGGCTATACTCCCAGCCCATTAATTAATTAACTAATTAATTTAGAAACGGGGTCTTGCTCGGCTGCTGAGAGTCTCACTATGTTGCTGAGGCTGTCCTCAAACCTGAGATCCTCCTGTCTCAGCCTCCCAAGTACTGAGATTACAGGAGTGCGCTACTATGCCTGGCTGCAAGCAAGTTTTAAAAAAAACAACTTTTTACTCTAGAATTAAGAAAACTGAGCCAAGCTTGGTGGCACACATCTGTAATCCCAGTACTTGGGACCCTGTTTCAAAACAGAAACTAAAAAGAGCTGGGGGTGTAGTTCAGAGATAGAATGCCTCTATGTTCAAACCCCAGTAACCCCCCCCCCCCCACACACACACACAAAGAAAAAAACTGGATGGTGATACATGACAAAAAAAAAAAAATGATGTCACCTAAAAATAAGATGAATTTGAACTTTTCTACCAAGTCCTTTAGCACCAGCACTGAAGAGCAATTTTAGATGCTTGGGGAGGAATTTTAGAGAAGGACAAAGCAAGTGCTAGTTTACGTGGTGGGTAATAGACTTGGCTGTGTATCTGAGATTGTACCAGATGAAACCACATACTCTAAAATTCAAGCAGAGATAAAAGTAAATTGGGCAATAAATCCACAATGTGTGTTTTTTTTTTTTTCATTTAAATTGTTGTAGTGTTGGGGATGGGACCCACACCTTGTGCATGCTAGGTGAGCACTCTACCACTAAGCTACGTTAAAAGCAGTTTCAAGTATGATTTATTGGTATGTCATCCTCACAAATGACCATATTCTCCTACAAGTTATCTTCAGAGGTACCACCAGGCTCAGAGCACTGGGTTGAACAGGCAATATGAAAAACAGACATTTGAGGGGTTTACCTGTGGGACGAGATGCCAATGCCAGAAGCACCACACTGCAAGACACAACAGTCAAAAAAGTTTCTCCAGCAGCAACAACAACAAAGCATGAAAACATAAATTTCCACCCATTTTACTCAGAAATAGTTAAATTTGCCCAAAAGCAAATCATCTACAGTAACTGGTCTAATTCTGTCTAAACTCAACTCCTCAGAGAATGAGGATCCCTAGAATGTCTCATGTTTTAGCAAGAGAATTGAATCCACCCTTGTGACAGTTTGAGGGTCTCAGTCCCACCCCAGGACCAGGTGTGTCACTTTCCTTGGCTGTGGCTGACCCTAAGTATTATCATACACTTAATTTACCAAGAGTATTTCAAGGCTAAACAGAGCAAACTCCAAATTACAAGTAGGTTGCAATCTAAAATCTGGCTGCCTGGTTCCATAGTTTGCATATTGTGAATTGTGCTACTATAAACATGGATATTCATGTATCACTATAATATTCTGACTTCAATTCCTTTAGAAATATCCCCATGAGTGGTATAGCTGGGTCATATTGGTTCTATTCCCAGATGTATAATTACAATGCACCAATAAAAAAAAATGTTAAAAAGCTAGCTACCGAGTGTAACCCAAGTATATTTTTTTCCATAAAAAGAACTGTGTATGCCGGGCATGGTGGCGCACACTTGTAATCCCAGCATTCGGGAGGCTGAGACCGGAGGATCCGGGTTCGCGGCCAGCCTCAGCTACCTAGTGAGACACGCTGCAACTTAGTGAGACCTGGTTTCAAAATAAAGAATAAAAAATAGGGCTGGGGGTATAGCTCGGAGGTAGAATGCCCCTGAGTTCAATCCCCAGTACCGCAAAAAAAATAAAAATAAAACTGTGTAAAGCCGGTTGTCTGTAATCCCAGTACTCGGGAGGCTGAGACAGGAGGATCTCAGGTTTGAGGACAGCCTCAGCAAGTAGTGAGAATCTCATCAACCTACTGAGGCCTTGTTTCAAAATTTTAAAAAAGTAAATAAATAAAATGAACTGTGCAGAGATGGTTAACTTTCCAACTGGCTCACAAATTGACCCATCCCATCAACTGTACAGCTAGCAATGACGTGGACTGATGTTCAATAAATGCCAAAAGGGTGGGGAAGGGTGAAAGGAAAATGTATGGAGCCACATTCAACCTTGGCCCCCTCCCTTCTTCCTCTCTGGAAACTTCCATATCCCTTCACCCTCCATGACGCCTGCATGCTACCTGAGGCCCAGCGCAGTAGGCCAAATTCCCCACCTTCTGTAGCCTCTTCTATCAAAACTTCAATGCCATCCAAGCAGCTGATCTATTTATTTATTTATTCATTCATTCATGTGGCACTGGGGACTGAACCCAGGGCATTCACCTCCAAGCTACACCCCGGCCCTGTTTTATTCTTTATTTTGCAACAGGGTCTCACTAAGTTGCAGAGGGCCTTACAAGTTGCTGAGGCTGGCTGTGAACCTGTGATCCTCGTGCCTCAGCCTCACAAGTACTGGGATTACAAGCGTGTGCCACCACGCCCAACAGCTCACCTAGTTAGAGGTTAGGGATAAAACTTGCTGTCTGAGTATAGGAAAGTTTAAACATAAAAAAGTAAGTTTTGGACAGCCTGCTCTGGTTCTACACCCTGGCTGCATTTCAGAATAGCCCAGCGTCCTGGCTTACGTCAGAATCTCCAAGAGCAGGATCTGGGCAGCAGCTCTTTTCTCTATTATGGCTGCAGTGGCTCTAAAGTGCACCAGGCCTGGGAATCACAAAAGGGAATCTCCAGGCATTGTAGGTAACGTGGAGGAAGCCGGCCCTGACTGTTCTGTTAGCCTGCCATCCCTGTCCTGCTCCTGGGGCTCTCTCCCTGTACCATTTTTGGTTTTCCCTACCTGTATCCTCTAGAGCAGCAACCACATGGCAAAGGCAGGAGGAGAGGACACTTGGGAGAAAGGCAATGGAGAAGCGCCTCGCACGGGGTCGCATGGGGGAAGTTGTAGGTTTGTGAGATGGGTTTACTGTAGCGGTGAACGATGCACACCCTACTCGAGACCCGAGTCTGCAATCTCCAGTCCTTCCCACAAGTTCCCCAAGCCTTTGCTTGACATCTTGTCGTTCATTTGGAAAACACTTAATCTGTGCATACTCTATGTTTTAACTCCCTAGATGCTCTTTTGGTTATAACTTCAGGAGCAGAAGTTATTGCTCCTATGGCAAGATATAAAGGACCTCTTTCCATCTCAAAATATCTCCCAGGCTGCCACGGTTCCCCAAACCTCATCATCAGATCACTCCAAAGAGCGACCTTAGGATAAAAAATTAGGGAATAGAAATAATAAAAGGGTTAACTCTCTAATCCCTACTGGGAAGCTTGCAAATACAGTGTTAACCCACTCTTAACTCCTACACTGAGCCAAACGTGGTGGCGCACGCTTGTAATCCCAGCATTCAGGAGGCTGAGACTGGAGGATCCGGGTTTGCAGCCAGCCTCAGCTACCTAGTGAGGCATTCTGCAACTTAGTAAGACCCTGTTTCAAAAATAAAAGAATAAAAAGTAGGGCTGGGGGTATAGCTCAGAGATAGAATGCCCCTGGGTTCAATCCCCAGTACTGAAAAAAAAAAAAAAAAACTCCTACACTGTACCTCCTTAGAGGCAGAACCGTATTTTATTCATTTCTGGATCCCCAGTGCCTAACAAATCACAGCAAAGTCTCCAGTCTCATACAGTATATTTTTTCACAGCTACACATAAACCCTGTCTTACAAACCTACGACTTCTGTATGAACCCACATGGGGCTTAAGGTATATCATGCCAAACAGCAGACCTTTTTCAATTCACCCATTCAATAAACATGTATTGAGTGCCTAATATATACCAAGTTCTGTTCTAATATCTGAGAAGATAGCCATGAACTGAAAAGCATCACTATGGTCACAGAAAATAAAATGGGAGACTACAAGGAAACTATAATCTCCATATGCCAAACTCCAACATTTCTTTCTGCTTCACTAAGTCATGCCCCAGACAGAATGCCTATTTCCCTTTGACATACATGCACAAACATCTCATCTGCAAAATAAGAAGGTGGGGAATGAGTGAGCAACATTATGGTAATTTTCTATTTAACAGACTGGGAGAGACCAGAGTCAAGCCTCATATTAAGAATTGGTACTGAGGAATGAAATTGACTAAATTATGTTATGTGTATGTGCAAATGGTAACAATAAATCTCACTATTATGTATAATCATAATGCACTAAGTTAAAAATCTTAAAAAACAAAAAGAATTAGTGCTACAAGGGTATCCTGTAATATTCATTCATTAAGGTTTACCTACATTTCCCAAAAATACAGATCAAAGCCATGCCTACTTTACTTCTTCTCGGGCCCATAGACGACCTTCCCCTTCTTTTCCTTCATCCTTTCCCCTTACCTTGGGCCTTATTCTTCTCTCTATTTTAGAAACACCAAGACGTCAGGGTCAGGGAGCAGATACATCCTGGATAAAATAGTAGTTCTGCCAAAGGCAGAGAACTATCCAACTATTTGCCTCTCTCAAAACACTGAAAGCTCAAACCAATTTTTCGTCCTGGCATGCAATGCTCTGGGCTGGCCCGGCCAAGGACAATCATCAATCTAAGCAGAGCGCACAGTGCTGGACACCGATTCCCTTAGCACCCATGCCAGAGGGAGATCGAGCAGTGGTCTTCCTTCTGATTCACTTATCTTCACCACTTGTACTGGAAGAAGAAACTTGGACACGGGGTCCTGGCTTTAGCAGGCTGTGCCACAGCCTCAGCCAGAAAGCCAGCTCACAGGCAGTAAGTATCCTCACACCACGTGGAAGGTGGAGAAGAGAGGCAGAGGGTCACAGAGACCCATCCCATGCCTTTGTGACATGGTGTGACTACATCTTTTGTAGAGAACTGTCTAACATGACCCAGTGTCTTGGAAACCTTTTTTTTCAGTGCTGGGGATTGAACCCAGGGCTAGATGCACACTAGATAGTGCTCTACCATTAAGCTACACCCCCAAACACCAAAAGATTCTGCACTTTTGGAAACGTCTCTTGAAAGACAACTGGTGAGTCTGAGCAGGGTAGAACTAATGATTGTTTTCTGCTGAGTACAAAGGTGGCCCACAGCCATGCCTCGGGTACACCTTGCATTTGCAAAGGCATTTTAATAAATACTAAGATATTTATGAGCGTTCTCTGCAGATGGAATACACAGCTCGTGTTGAACATTTTGAGTTGAGTAAATCAGAAATCAGCACGACTAAATGCTGGGTTACATCTCCAACCTTGGTCCTCTTTCCTGAAAGCCACTACATTAAGCAATCTTAGGTTCCGCAGCAAATCTCGTTTTCTCCATCAGGTCCCTGCAGTGCACAATCTGAGGCTACTGAGATCCAAGAACAATCCCCAGCTCTTCTGTTTAGCAGGCCGACCCCATCCTCTGCTTGGCTGGGGCAAGGGCACAAACAGAAGTCTATATACCACATTGAACAGGTATAAACCAAGCCTCAAACTTGATCTTACCTTAACAAATAGATCTTAAAAACAACTTGAAGTCTAGATTAAAATTTAGAATTCCGAGAGTGCTTGGGGCTTAAAGTCAGAGGTGGCCGCACAGGGAGACATGGTCTTTGGCCCTGGCCCCCCTATATTCCCTGCTATGTGCCCCCCATGTTGTGCCCTCTTCTCCTCCCAGCACAGGCTCCACCAGCACCAGAGAGCTTCAGCACCTGTGTGTGGACACCCAAGCCTGCAGAGTCATCCTCTGTCTGCATCCTCTCACAATAACTGGCTCTCATGACAACCCTTGGGCCCAGGAATGAGTTGGGAAGACAGACCCAGGGCTGTCTCAGGACCACTTGGGTAGGGATTGTAGGGCAGTCTAGAAGCGAGGGTAGACTCTGGATGAAATGTCCCTTATCTGAAGTTCAGCTGGACAGGGCCCCTCCTGCCTGCTTTAAGGGCAGGACTACTATTTTTTTCTTCCATGCTGGCCATCACACAAATTATTTATCTTGCTTTCCTGGCAGGCCCATTTGCTCAGAATGCTAATCAAAATATATTGGAAAATAAAAACTCATTAGCTCTAGAAGGATATGCATTGTCCTTTAAAAATGTAAATTATGTTTTACCTGAATATATAGTTTAAGTACTGCTGGTCAATGTCACTAAGGAATAAGAGAGAAAAATATAAGACACATGAAATAATAGAAGTAGTTTTTAAATTCATAAAACACTCATTATCCTCTATGAATAAATTTTATCTCTTTATATAGGTTACTACTTTTGTAAAGTATCAATAAATAAAGAGTACTTTATATTCAAAACCAGTTCTGGGTTTTTTATTAACCTGAACAGCTTTTTAAAATTTATTTTTATTACTAAATTAAAAAATTTAAATTTTCACATAATTTTACCCTGTTTCACTTCTTTTTACTTTTTCTTTGTGTGTGTGTTGGGGGGGTACTGGGAATGGAACCCAGCATCATTCTACCTCTGAGTTACACCCATAGCCCTTTTTATATTTTTTGTTTTGAAACAGGGTCTCACTAAGTTGCAGAAGGCCTCATTAAGTTGCTGAGGCTGGCCTCGAACTGTAATCCTCCTGTCTCAGCCTCCCAAGTACTGAAATGACAAGCATGTTCCACCATGTCTGGCTTAGCCTGGTTCATTTTTAAGGAACAATTCCTAGTTTATTTTAATTACACACATTTTCACTGTGGCTGATTGTGTACACTGGCCACTTTCAAAGGATGGCAACTAGACTAGCTTCTAGGGCTACCATTTAAAAACAAAATACAGGGCCCTCAAATAAATTTGAAGTTCAAATAGTGTATGTTGCAAGTATCACATGGGGCATACTTAAACTAAAAGAACTATTTGTTGCCTGTCTGAAATTTAAATTTAACTGGACATCCTACCTTATAAGGCAACTCTACTGGCTTCTTACTGCAAAAACACTTCCTTCAGAGAATCGAAGGTGTTTAAGGGTGAGAGCCGTGGGTGCTCAGAGTGCAGGACCTTCCACCTGTAGTCATTCCTTTCAGGCCTTCCTTTGTGGCCTGCGGGCAGCCGCAACACCCAGAGACCGGCCGGCCAGTCTCGGGCACCAGCCTGCAGCTGCAGCTCAGCTGAGGCCACAATTCTTGTCTTTTGTCATTTATATTCGCCAAGGCTGTTCACTGACCGCCTGCAACAAACGCCTCATTTTGCCCGAGAACGGAGCTGGTAAATGGGGAGGCTCAGGACCAAGGAAACGAGAAAACAGGGCTGTCCCTCTAAGTTGGGCAGTCAGTTGGGCCCCTAAGCAGCTGGCCACATGCATTTCATTAAATTCTCATCTAAAAGGCACTCCTGAAGGAAGGGGACCGAGGCTTCCATGCGTCTGCACACTGGGCTGAAGGCCGGTCGGCCTTGGGAGGTGCTGGGCCTGGCCAGGGGTGGCCAGAGCAGCAAGAGGAGACATGGCTTTCAGGGCTGTGTGACTACCTCCTGCAACCAGACCCGCAGAGTCTCTGGATGGATGGAAGAAGCTCATGACACACGGAATCTCACCCTTTTCCTTTAACCAAATAACTCACCAAACCTGGGGAGCTTACCTTAATGCACTGGGTTTCTGGGACTTCCGCAGGATTTTATAAGCACCTGGAAATGAGGCAGCATGAGTGACTGGTGCATGGCATTCTGCTTAAAGAGCCGCCTGTGCTTGCAAAGAAGCACAAAATTCTCAGGGAGAAGGGCCCAAGGGCGCAGCCGCTGGTCCGCTGTGTTCTAGGAGGGTCACACACACTGACAGAAGGCCAGCAACGCTGGTGGGTCATGTGGATGTGAATTCCATAATCCCCCCTGATAGTGCAGGTCAGTCCTTCAAGTGCTGGGCAAGGAAAGCTTCATGATTGACAGGTGGATGAATTAATAGGAAGGGTTTTTTTTCCTTCACAGAATACACACAGGAAAGAGAAACATCTGGGGACTTTGAACATTCCTGAACCATGTTAACAAAGTCATGACTCTGTGCTTCCCCCTGAGACTACAGATGAGAAACACTGACCATATATATGATTCAAAATAAAATCAGATGATCCTTCTATTTCACTAACAACTTTTTTTACGCTGCTGAAAGTGGTTTTGACTTGACCTTCTGGGTTCCCTCGCTCCTGCTATTTTTAGGGAAGACCCACCAGCATTCTACGACGAGGCTTGAGTAAGCAAAACCTCAGCCACCTTCCGTTAAGTCAAATTCTTTGCTCACCTAAGGTTTCTCCCTCTTCATCTGGAGGCCCTCTTATGCCCCATTTTCTCCCTAGCTTCCACATATTAGGGAGAGCATACGATTTTTTACTTTTTGTGAACAATAAGGACTTAAATAATAAACCTCCATTATTTAAGTAAGCATTCATTTAAAACTTACCTACACAGATTATGTGAATTATAGCCCAAAAATATCCATCTGGATCGAACTGTAACACAAGATTTTAAAAATGGGAAAATGTCTGTAAGTATAAACAGGATCCAGTACGGCAATCAGAAACCTGAGCCGTCAGCCCAGTGCTAAACGGGGGTTCCAGTCAGAACTCTAGGGGTGTTAGGTCTGTTCCTCCTCATTCATCACCCACTAGCCTACATCTTCCCCACTGGACTGCCTCCAGCACCCCTTACCCCTCTGCCACCACCCTGTTCAAATCTAAACTTAGGACAGCCGGACTGCTATGACAAGTCAACCCGTCCAGTCACATCTACAGCCTGACATCTCCAAAGAACAAAGACGGCTTGCGTCTTCCCAAGTACAAATGCTTCCCCACGACTAGCCAAGGCGAACGCCCTCCTCTTCTCCCTTCTGATTCATCAGGCACACTCTGTAGTTCCCCTGGTCCACCTGCCCGCCACTGGATTATAAATTCCAGGATGGCAGGGATTAGAACAGGGCAGCCACATAGTAGGTGCTCAATAAAGTTGAATCCCAGCACACTCACGACCCCAGCGGACTTTGCCTGTTTTCTTCTCCTGGCTAATTCTTCCTCACTCTTTTATATTTAGATTCAGTAAGCAGTCTCCGGCTGTAGCATCAGAAAGACTTGGGATATATTCTAACATCTCCACTTATTCATTAGCTGCTGACCTTTTGGGCCTCCGTATTCTTTAGCCATGAAATGAGGATAATAATAGTCCTTGCCCTTACAGAATCCTTGTAAGATTTTAAATAAAATAGGGCACGTAAAGCATTGGCTCAGGGCCCGGCATGCAGCAGGACCCTTGATGGCTCTGGCTGTTCCATTTCCGGAGTCCCTGGGCCTTCTTCGTGCTTCCTAGCCTCAGTGCCTCCCTGGACAGGGCCCTGGCCTCCCCGTGGTGTAATGAACTGTGGACTTGTCTGTTTCCCTCCTCTTTGCTCTGAATAGACTCCAACTTTTATCAGGACAAAGACTAACCCTTGTGCCTTGAGAACCTGGTTCATGGCCTGACACTCGGTGGGGACTTATGAAGACTGGAGGAGAAAGGGATGGAGGAAAAAAGAAAGACCTAGGAATGAGATGACAATGAGGTGCCTTGTAATGACAACTCGACTTTGGGCCAGGGTATTTAGGTGAAAATCACTCTCTAGAAGAGGCCCTAAGCATGAGAGGGAAATGCAACTTTGCCTCAATGCCTGAGGCTGAGGTGACTTAGGAGTGGGGTGCAGGTTCTCAGGCATGGACAGAGGGCAGACTGCAGGCACCCAGGGCCACAGAGGGAACGGGGCTGGCTGGGCCAACAGGCACCCAGCCTGAGAGCTTCTGAATGCCTTTGCACAGGACAGGTTATCCTGATTCTAAAAGAAAGGAGTGGGAAATTCTGCACACACAGGAGGCTTCAGGGAGTAACAGATCCTTTGAAAGCACAAGGAGTTTGCCTGGGCTTACCTGGGAGTCGTTGAAGGGAAGGCACCCCGCGGCAGCCAGGAGGAAGAGGGCGCTGTGGACAGGCAGATAAAACAGACAGCTTCACCTTTCAACATCAAAGTGCTTCCCAGAGAGCGTGGGGGTTGAAAGCATCCACGGCAGTTAGGAGAAGGCAAAGAGCCTGGGAGACCAACCCAGCCCCCCGTTCATCCGCCCGTGTTGTTCCCAACTCCATGTTCTGCTGACAGCCAGACGTTTTCTTCTCCACGGCTCAGCTAGCATTTCCAGAGCCAGGCATTTGCAGGACACCCGAAAACCGGAATGGGCTCTCAAGAAAAACAGCATGTCTGCCCAATGTCTGATAAAAGGGGGTTTTCTAACTACAGGCCCCCCAAAAGCATGAGTGGCAACTGGGCAATCAGATCATAATCGTGCCAGTTACAAAAGTGAAAACAGCATAGCCAACACATTGAAGTCCTTTGAGTGCCACCTTAACCAAGTGATCAGACTCGGTCATCATCAACAGGACAGGTCTGCATCACGTGCAATAGACAGGCTTTAGGTGGGAGGAGAGGAAGCTAATGGGTTTGGTGGCCACCAGAGTGGAAGGCTTTCTGGAATAAAGGATGCTTCTCCACCCCCAGGGAATGAGCATCCGAGATCCCTCAAGCAGACAAGCCCTCAAGGATGAGGGAGGTGGGGGAGCCCCAGGGTAAGATCTCGGCCTGCTTCCCACCCTACTTGGCTTTGAGCAATAACTACATCGGGGAACAGAGGCTCTGATGCCTCTCTTTAACACCTGTTAATCTCCTTTTAAACAAGTGGTGAGTCCTGAGATTTTGTTTTATATTTTTCTTTCAAGTTGCAGCCTGTAATAAAGGCAAAAACATTTTTTTAAATGAGGGGAGTTGGACGGAAGCCCAGAAATATCTGAGACAAAAATCCTAAATCCATGTATCAAAGCATCTCTGTTGGTTTTTTTATCTACAGGACTGAGCTTCTTAGTTACTGCAGAGGAAGTAGGGAGCAGTCAGAGACCAAAGCACCAGGTTAGAACAAGAATGCGGAGGCAGAAGGACCTGCCTGAGCGTTTCAGCCCAGGTCAGGCTGTGCCAAGGAAACTGGGGCTCTGAGGACGATGACACCTACCCACTGATCACTCTACTCCGTTGTACAAATTGCAGGACTGCAATTAAGATACCGGGACTCACAGGCTAGTGCTTTCTTCACCATGGAAAAGCTTAGAGGCCCAATAAAACTGTAAACAGTATTTATTTATTGGTGGTACTGGGGATTGAACCCAAGGGCATTCTACCTCCAAGCTTCACCCCTAGCCCTTTTTATTTTTGTTTTCAAACAGGGTCTCGCTGGGTTGCTGAGATTCTCATTACATTGCTGAGGATGGCCTTGAGCCTTTGATCATCCTGTCTCAGCATCCCAAATACTCGGATTACAGGCATATGTCACCATGCCCAGCTTAAATATTATTTTTTAAATTTTAAGTTGTTTCCATTTCATTTTCCACTGGTATTGCACTACTATAGCAAAAGTTTTGAAGCTCCAATGGCTGAAATCTAGCATTCTTTGCTTTTGTTTTTCCTTTAGGAATAAAATATTGCAGAAAAAAAGAATGAAATTTAAAATAAACTGGGCATGGTGGCACACACTTGTAATCCCAGTACATGGGAGGCTGAGTCAAGAGGATAGCAGCTTCAAGGATAGCCTCAGCAAGTAGTGAGATTTTAATTAACTTAGTGAGACCCTGTTTCAAAAATAAAAATAAAATAGTGCTAGGGGGTTAGCTCAGAGGTAGAATGCCTCTGGATTCAATCTCCAGTGCCTAAAAATAAAATAAAATAAGATACAAAATAGGATTGTATGGCTGCTTATAATAAATTCCTCCCTCAGCTCCCAGAGCAGGAATATTCTATAGGGTTGTTTTGTTTTTTAACTTACCTACAGATCTTTGCAGGAGATGTTTTCTGTACAAAAGAGACAAAATCAGTCTTTAAAATTTTTTTCTCCTTAAAAGAAAACATGTAGATTAAGAGGCAAATAAATTATGAGTGAATTTATTAGGGGCTGTAAAAGCTTGCTGCATTTTTGTGTTTATTGAAGCTTTCTCTGCTTGGACCAAATGAAGGATGACTCAGTTCCAGAGCTGAGTCACCTCGGCAAAGCACTTTCAACCATTAGAACTATGTTTATCTGTTAAAAGCAAAATGATGTCAAGGCCAACTTTCACAACTCTTACACACCAAGCCAAGCAGAGAAAGAGAGAAATCGATGTAACCCATAGTACAGGAAAAGAAATTAAGCTCTAGTTCAACCGCTCTTCTAGGTGTGTCTCCATTCATCCATTCATTCATTCATCTATTTATTTGTTTTGAACTAGGGCTTGAATCCAGGGCCTCATGCTTTCCAGGCAAGTGTTATAACACTGATCTACATCCCCAGCTTTTTATTTTTTTATTTTGAGACAGGGTCTCATTAAGTTGCCCAGGCTGGCATCAAATTTGTGACTCTCCTGACTCAACTTCCCAAGTAGCTGGGATTACAGGCATGTATCATCATGTCCTTATTTACCTTGCATGTGTGTGTGTGTGTGTGTGTGTGTGTGTGTGTGCGTGTGTGTGTGTGCGTGTGTGTGTGTGTGTGTGTTACTGGGGATTGACCTCAGGGGCATTCTGCCTCTGAGCTACACCCTCAGCCCTATTTTATTTTTTCTTTTGAAACAGGTTCTCACTAAATTGCAGAGGGCCTCACTAAATTGCTGAGGCTGGCTGCGAACCTGTGATCCTCCTTTCTCAGCCTCCCAAGTACTAAAATTACAGGCATGCACCACCACCGCCATGCTTGGTTTATTCACTTATTTTTGAGATAGGCTCTCACTATGTTGCCCAGGTTGCCCTTGAACACTTAAGTTCAAGTCATCCTCCTGGCTCAGGACCCCCAAGTAGCTGGGAATACAGGTGCGTCCAACCACACTGGGCCACAGGTCTGTCTCTTTAAATATCCATCTCTGACTCTAATCAGTCTTACAAATTATCTGGGATGATATGAAAATTAAGAAACAGAAAAAAGGAGAAGGGACATTTTACTACATCCCTAGAGAGAAGAAACAAATCACAAATTGAGAGAATATAAACTTGGCATTTAAAACTTCCTGCAATGCAGAAATTCTAATTTGGATTGTACCTGTATAAACTCCTGCTAATTAATCAGTTTAATGAAACTAATACTTTGAATTGAGGAAGTAAGATTTAGCAGGAAGTAGCACAGACTTTTCTATGTTTGATAGAAGAAACAGGTAGGAGGAAAGATTAATTCTGGAGATTTCAAAAGAATTATTTTTCTAGTTGGGACAAACTATCATTTTTTTCTACCAGTTCAGATGAAGTGTGAAGTATAAACATACTGTTTAGAAGAGTTGACAAGAAAAACATGTGTGGTTTGCTGTGAAGACTATCTTCAGTTTGCGAGTGTTACTAAATACTCACATTTCTCTTATTTTACTAAGTGGATTCTACTTGTATGCAAAGTTATGGCTTGCATCTTTAGGATCTCTAATCTTTGGTTTTTCTACGGCCCCACCTCTGCTGGGCAGAGCAAGCAAAGCCATCAAGGCTGCACTGCCCCCTGGCGGGCACAGTTGGTCCCTAAATGCAGAGAGGATACCCAACCAGGGCTCACAATACCTGCAAAATTGTCTTCATTATGGTAAAATGTGTTACTAGAAGATGCTGAGCCAAATATAATGAAAATCTCAACAGTCTGGTGGGAGAGCAGGAACAGAGAGGACAGAGATGGAAGGGATGCCCCAGCCCCTCCATGACCCAGGAAGCACTGCAGGATCCACGTCACAACAGGACAGCTCCATCCAGGGCCTGAAAGAGCTCATCCTCCCGCGGAGGACAAATTCTTTTTCAATTAAAAACCTTTGGACTGAAAGAGTCTAGAACCTGAGACAGAGAGTGAAGACAAGTAACTTCTCTGAAACAACTGAGGATTTCATTGGAGCATTCACCTTTGCAGGCCCCTCTCAGTCCAGAAACAACCTAGTAATGAGTCCCAATAAACCTCAGGTTCCAAATGGGTCAGCACAACTCAAAAGCCATATTTCCCAAATGAATAAGTGGTTAGCATTACTCTGGGCTAGCCCACTTACTCTGCAGGCTGCTTACTCTGTGCCGGGTGCTATTCTAAGGGCTCTACATGTATTGATTTACTTAGTTAGGGGGTAATAAACAGTCATGGGTGATGTGTTAGAGCTGAGGGCACTCAACACAATGAGGAATTAGGGAGGTCATCCAAGGTCATGGGGTTTGGACCCAGGCATTCTGGTTTCAGATCTGACCTTTTTCCACCCTAGCTGGCGTGCCAGTTCTGCAGCGACATCCCTGCTGGTCCCCTTAAGCCACCAGCCTTCATTTGCTGCCTCCTCCACCCACCCAGGGTCCTCTCTCCTTGCACAACTGGAAAATCCCAACCCATCTTGTATGGCTCAGCTAAGATCCAGCCCCTGGGGAAGCCTGCCCTGCTTCTTCCGAGCTGACCACCCCTGGTCCATCCACCCTGTTCTAACCTATGTGACATCTTACAAGTATCACAACCCACATCTGCTTCACTCGACTCTGAGTTCTTTCGTAAGGGTAATAAATATCCTATATCTCTGAACTTTTAGGTCTAGCAAAAATATCTGCCATTTAGTAATAAATGTTGAACAAATGAATAGCTGTATTCTAATATATCTGCAAGGTAGAAAAATTAATTTCATAAGCCACACATTGCCTTAGAGTCAAATTGTACGTGTGCACCTGTGTGCATGAGCACATGCAAAGAGCCAGCTGTGGATGATGAAAATGAACTGTAGGTTCCAGGTTGTGTTTATTCTCATAATCTGGGAACAAAGTCATGAGAAGTCAACTTTACCGTCCAAAATTGATTCTAGTAAAATCTACACATAATGGACCAAAGAGTCTCCTTGTAACATTTGACAGTCTGTGAAGTGGGGAGCAACCGTATTCCTTATGAAATGGGACCACTTCCCCAAGGCTCCCTGCCATGGATTTAGGAAAGCAAATCACATCTAGGAAATATGTAGCAATCTTCATCACAAAGCAGATTTTAATGCTAAGCCACTGGAAACCATCTGCAAGTCTGCCAGGAGGGACTGGCCATCACAGTGTGCTCCATCCAACGCGGAACAATGCAAGAATAGGGATTCCTGGAAAATTGTTAAATGGAAAAACAGGATGTCTTATCCTTGTGTAAATACATCTATATGCATGCATAAAAAAATGTCTATTAAAAATACAGTGGGTTTCTGGGAAAAGCAGAAATAATTAATTTCCGGAGCTTTTTTCTTCTGCATTTTCTACAGCTGCTTCTCTTATTTTACTCATGAAGGAAAGAAAGACTTTTTAAAAAATAATTTTAAAATGTTATCCATTCAATGGTTTTCTGATTTCCCCCAGACAAGAAAATATATTGATTTGTGTTACTGATGAAATGGAGTTGGAGATTCAAAGTCTTCTGGCACTCATCCAGCTGTTTCCAGGACAGGTGCACTGGGCCTGGCCGGCCCCTGGTCTGCAGGGGGAGGAGGATCTCCTGCTGGACGGAAATTCCCGGGGACTCTCTCACCCCCAGCTCTACACTTGCTTCATCTATAGGATTCAGTTTGTTCATCAGGAACAAAGCCTCGATCCCGCCCGAGACCAGGTTCAAACCTTCATTTCCAAACTCCTAAGAGAGTGTCCCTCTTGTTACTAAGAAAGCTTTTTGGAATTTGAATGTCATGAGCCTGTCTCTTAGAGCTGATCAGCATTCAGAGCATTTTCTGAGCCCTCAGTGATTACTGGGTGACTAGTGAGCTCAACACTGTTTGTTTGTTGTACTGGGGATTAGATCCAGGGGTGTTTTACCTCCAAGCTACACCCCTAGCCCTACTTTATTTGTTATTTGGAAACAGGGTCTAGCTAAGTTGCTGAGGTTGGCCTTGAACCTATGATCCTCCTGTCTCAGCCTCCCAAGTACTGGGTTTACAGGCTTGGGTCACTGTGCTAGGCTAATCAGTTCTATGAAAAGACCTAGCAGGTTCCTGCCTGTGGAGGGCTCAAAGGAAGCTGGGCAGAGACACAGGGAAGAACCCACCCTGCTTAGTTGAATCTAAGACAATACTGACTGTAAAAATTCAGAAAGAAAACAATTACACCAGGACACACATTGATTATAAGTCTCCTGATTTTAGATCCATTAAAAGGTGATAAAAAGCAGAACGTGGTAGAACTGGTGAAACAGGGGAACTGCACAATTGTGTGGTACATAAAGTGTCAGAGACAGATGCTCATCATCCTTGAGTCAGGGAGCTCTCCACCCGCAAGGGGATGAGCTGAAAGTGCCCAGAGCCTGCACCACTCGCTCTAGTTGCAGGACAGCACAGAGAAATAGATCAGGCCCTATGCTAGCTGAAGGTGCAGGGTCCCTGAACAAGGGTGGTCACAGCAGTGGGAATGGAGAGGAGGGAACAGATACAGGGACAGATGGAATGTGTGTGTGTGTGTGTGTGTGTGTGTGTGTGTGTGTGTGTGTGGTTGTGGGGGGTGCTATGAGTGGAAAGGGAGTCCTAGGTTTCTGACTTGGGTATTGGTGAACAGGGTTGGGATTCCCAAGGGCAAAGCGGGTCTGGAGAAACAGATCAGTTCCACCTGATCCCTTTGCATGTCAGGTGCCAGGGGGGACCCAGAGGGCAGCAGGCCATGGGACAAATTAAAACCAGCTCACAGTCAGTCACAGCTGGTGCAGCTCCTGGTGGAAGCACCTACACGTGCACAGCTGTTGTATCTTCCCAAGAGCTCCGGGAGCTGAGTGTCCTTGCTACGGACTTTCCCAGATGGCGGCACCAAAGGTGAAGGACTTGCTCTGGCTGGTGGAGGAAAAGAAAGAACAGCAAAGCTCCCCAGGGCAGGCAAATGCTGGGGTGCCCTGCGTGCACTTCCTTGTGGTACTTGTGGGGATGGAAGTGCTTCCCCACGGGGCCCACAGAGAATTCCTTTGTCTCTGGAGGTTCTGGTTCAGCTCTGTCCTGGAGTTGCAGCCACTTCAACAAGCATGCCCACCAATGTTTGAGCAATGGTAAAACCAGATTCCCAGCCAGGCGTGCTGGTGCATGTTTGTAATCCCAGTACTTGGGAGGCTGGGACAAGAGGATCTCAGGTTCGTGACCAGCTCAGCCAGTTAGTGAGGACCTCTGCAACTTAGTGAGACCTTGTTTCAAAATAAAATAGGGATGGGAGTATAGCTCGGAAGTAGAATGCCCTTGGGTTCAAATCCCAGTACCACAAAACAAAACAAAAAACAGATTCCTAAAATTAGTGATCATTGTCAGGCAGTCTTGACTGGACACTGGTGGCAAGAGGGGACACTTATCTGACCACCAAAAGAAAAGTGCTTCTTCGAAATTTAAAGTGAGGGAAATGAAGCTAGGATTTTGCATAATCATTTACCTCTTTCCGAAAACACTTCTGGTACCCGCAGACGATAACTTCAGCTACATTATGCAAAGTGAGAAACACAGGAATGGCCTGAAAGAAAACAGAATAATAAGCATGAAAATATTTTCTCCACTCTCACAGACACAGGATTCTTGACTTGTGCTTAAAAATAAAGATCTGTGGGAACGTTTGGCACTCACGCACACCATCTCTCCAGCAAAGACTTCTGCATGCAGTAGCGCTCTTTGCTGAGCATTATTCTTGGTAGGGTGGAAGGAAGGGCAGCCCTCCTGAAGGTTTTCTCACCACTTAGTAAGCTCCTTCTGTGTGTCAGGCACCATACCAAGCACAGGGAACATGTCTGTGACCAAAGTGGACACAGAATAGGGAGCCTGACCCCAGCGTGGGGGAGCTCAGAGCACAGAGAAAGGTGCGACTAGCCCAGGTGGGGAGAGCAAACCTTGGAGGAAGCCAAGCCCAAAGTCCAAGTGAAAACCGGATGGTAAACTAAAACACAGAGGAGGGTGAGCGAGTGAGCAAGCGTCCAGCCTCAACTGCTTAAAGGAAGATGGAGAAAGGAGGAAGAGATAAGATGCAAAAACCTCAGGATGTCATAGGCCAAAAAGAGTGCTCCAAAGAATATCCACACCGCAACCACCAGAACCTGTAAATGTCATGACAAAAAAAACTGAGGTCTTTTTGAATGT
>PVLC010000636.1:121316-191546 GCA_004027655.1 Graphiurus murinus | reverse complement strand
AAAAAAAAAAAAAAAAAAAAAAGAAATCATCACGTTGTTTCCTAGAAGTTGTTACCATAAGAAAGAATGCAAAAGATCTCTGTTAGGGTTTGGAATTTGAATATCCCCAAAGGTTTGAGTATTGGTCCCCCAGCTTATGCCACAATTGGGAAGTGGTAGGTGGGACCTTTGGAGAGGAGCTGGTGGAAGGAAGTTAGGTCACTAAGGTCCTGCTCTTGAAAGGAGGATGTAGTGGCACCTGGGCCCCTTCATCTCTCTCTGCTCCCTGGATGCCATGAGATAAACAGGTCTCTCTGCCATGATGCACTGTGCTGCCACAGGCCCAAAGCAGCAAGGGGACCCGACCATGGACTGAAACTGTGAGCTGAGCCAAAATAACCTTTCCTCCTTATAAGTTGTTTGTCTCAGGTATTCTGTCACAGTGGCAGAGAGTTGACTAACAATCACATCATAGAATAAAATTATGTTATTTTAATTATTTTTCCTGAGGCAATATACTTGGGGTTATTTTGTCTGTGAAAAGACCTGGTTCTGCCAGATGTGGTGGTGCATGCCTGTAATTTGAGTACTTGGGAGGCTGAGCAAAGGAGGATTGCAGGTTTGAGGCCAGCCTCAGCAACTTAGAGAGACCCTGTTTCAAAAAAATGAATAAAATAGGGCAAGGGGTGTGGGTCAAAGAATGCCTCTGGGTTCAACCTCCCTTAGCAACAACAACAAAAACAAAACAAAAACCCTGGTTCTTGCTTGATTACTGGCATGGCAAAGGAGGTCAGTTTTGAATATAAAATGCTAATGAGCTAAGTGGTAGATGATGGTAGATGATGCAGGGAGAGATGTTTCAGAGATCCTATGGGATGACTAATGAGCACTGTGAAATTTTGTAATTCCCTATGATAGTAAGATAATCCATTCTTGCTTGAATGATCATATTATCAGCACTGTAGGCAAAATATTATTTTTATTTTTGGTACTGGAGATTGAATCCAGAGACGTTCTTTCTCTGAGCTACATTCCCAGCCCTTTTTACTTTTTATTTTTTTGTTTTGGAAACAGGTTCTCACTAGGATTCTGAGAGTCTTACTGTGTTGCTGAGGCTGTACTCAAACCTGGGATCCTCTGTCTCAGCCTCCCGTGTTGGAATTACAGGCATGTGCCACCTGCCCAGCTCAAAATATTATTAAGATAATGCTTAGGTATTATCTTTTGCTCCAACACTGGAAACCTGTAGAAAGGGTGAGCCTATGAAATGTTCTTAGTCTTTGGAAGAAGTCAAGGAAGTCTTCTCTCTATCTGACATATGAATCCCTCCACAGCACCCCCAAACCTTGCACAACACATTCAGCTTGTGGGAACTCACTCCCCATCTGTTCCTGCAGAGTTCTGTTACAAAGTTCATCCTTCTTTTAGCCCAAATCAACCTCTCAGCATTTGAACCAATTGATGAAACAACATTCTATAGCCTCTGAGAATAAGTCAAATCCTCCTCTGCCCTACAGACCTCTAAGCTTTTGAGAAAGTTCTTGTATCTCCACTAAAGTTCTTACTTCACTGTCTGAGTAAAACAATCCTTGCTTCTTTCAATAGTTTCTCACTAAGTCTCCTCTAGGATCTTGCACAAATAAGACCTTGACAAAATCCTGACACTTTGCACTGAAATTCTGAATTCCATTTGTATTCTGAATTGTACTGAAATTCTTCTGACAACTCTATTCTACAAAAATTCCACTATATAGAATGCAGAAATAGCAGTGATTCCTGGGATGTTTTGATGTTGATATCATCTATACACTGTTGACTTTGATTGCATGTTTCCTCTTAGACTGGTTGAGGAATCCTCCCTTTCTTTCTCTTTTTAATTTGCACCAAGCCCCAGAGAGAATGTTTCAGAGAAAACAGCTTGTCTATACAAACTGATCTAAAAATGAAAGGGCCAGGAAAGAAGCCTGGTCTTTGAGGAAATGCAAGTTATTTTATCCTCCCTATTTGACGAGAACAACTAAAAATTTAAGTTGTAGCTACTTGAATTAATTTACTTATTTCTAGTCAATTCATTTCAGAAAGGTCATGTACATTGAATATGAAATAATATATTTTTCTTAGTTTTTGGTTGCATGTATGGCCATAGATAAAGGAATATGCTTATTCCTGAGTATATTTTAAGTACTAGAATTAGGGGTGTGGGAATTAAGAGCTGAATTTTGCCCCTGCCCAAATTTATATGTTGAAGCCCTAACTCCTAGTACCGCAGAATGTGACTATATTTGCTGATAGTCTTTTCTTTTTTCTTGTACTAGGGATTGAACCCAGGGGCATTCTACCTCTGAACTATACCCTCCAGCCTTATTTTATTTTTTATTTATAAACAGGGTCTCACTAGGTTGCTGAAAGTCTTGCTAAATTGCTTAGGCTGTTCTTGAACCTGCAATCTTCCTCTTAGCCTCTCAATTACTGGGATTACAGTGATGGTTTTTTAAAGAAGTGATTAAGTTAAGTTAAGATGAATTTCTTAGAGTGGTCCCTGGTCTAGTATAACTGGTATTCTTAAAAGAAGGGGGAGATTAAGACACAGACTATTATAGAGGGAAAAAACAGGTAAAGATACAGGGAGAAGTTGGCCATCTGCAAGCTCAGGAGAGGCTCAGGAAAAACCAGCCACACCCAAACTTTGATCTTGAACCTCTAGCTGCAGGAGTTGTGAGAAAATACATTTCTGTTCTTTCAATCACCTAGTGTGATACTTCATGAGGGCAGCCCTAGTAAATTGGCAAAATGAGCAAATACTTGTAGTGTAAATTATACATGTGAATCCCAGCTAAGATTAAAGGAGATGTAAGATTTAAGATCTCCCAAGATATAACTATAAATATTTGGTCGTTAGTGGTAATATTGGGTCTACTGATCTGATTCATCTGAAATAAAACTGGTTTTTCCTGTTTAACAGTTTTCAAAGGAAAATTCACAAATGGTGATTAAATTATATGCTTTAAAACATTATGCTCTGCTATAGCTAAATTAGCATATTTTGAAACATGTTGTAGTTCTCCTGATGATTGACATATTGCCCTACTGCACTCATATATTTATTGCAATTTTGCCATGTAACACCAGAGCTAATATTTTTTATGTGTTTTCATTGGTGCATTGTAGTCTCACATCATAATGTAAATCATGTTGATAATGACATACATGCACACATGCACATAACACATGGTGAGCCTCCCACCTCTGCCTCCCCATTTCTCCCTTCCCAGTAAAGAGTACTGAGATTGATGTTGATATATTCACATATGTACACATAGTCAATAGTAGTATTTCATTAATGAACCTCAGTCTTACCTCTCCCCTTCCCTTAGATCATTTTCCTGGCTCCACTGAGGTTTCTCCTCCATTATCCAGAGTCCCTCTGGTATCCCAATTACTCCATAGCTTGTGCATATTAGAGAAACATATGACCCTTCACTTTCTGTGATTGGCTAACCTCACTTAACATAATGTTCTCCAGGTCCTTCCATTTTCTTGCAAATGACATAATTTTGTTCTATATTGCTGAGGAGAATTCCACTGTGTGTATTTCCCATAGTTTTGTAATCCATTCATCTATTGATGGACACCTGGATTGGCTCCATAATTTGGCTATTGTGAATTGTGCTGCTATGAACATGAGTGTGTATATATTACTATAATTCTCTTGTTTCATCCTCTTTGGAAAGATTCCCAGGAGTGGTATAGCTGGATCATATCATGGATCTATTTCCAGTTTTCTTAGGAATCTCCACACAGATCTCCATAGTGGCTGAACTAGTTTGCAATCCCACCAACAGTGTAGAAGAGTTCCTATTTCCCCATATCCTCACCGACATTTATTGTTATTTGACTTCTTGATGATTGCTTTTCTGATTGTGTTTAGATGGAATTTCAGCAGAATTTCAATTTGCATCTCCCTGATTGCTAATGATGTTGAACATTTTTTCATGTTTTGACCATTTGTATCTCTTCTTTTGTAAAGTGTCTATTCAATTCAGTTGCCCATTTCTTGATTGAGTTGATTTTTTTAGTGTAAAGTCTTCTGAGTTCTCTGTATATTTTAGATATTAGTCTTTTGTCAGAGGGATAGCTGGAAAAAATCTTCTCCCATTCTATGGGCTTTCTCTTTAGACTCTTGATGGTTTCCTTTGATGTGCAGAAACTTTAGTTTAATGCCACCCCACCAGAGCTAATATTCTGCCAAAGGAATTATATGCCCAAACTTTTGATTCTATCACTTTATTATTTTTCTTACTTTCACATGGCCTACAATCATATATGATGGTTAGCCTCTTGAAGAACTTTTAGAGGAAGCTTTTTGTATTTGACCAAAAAGCACATTATGAGAAATTGATCGGGTGACATAAATGGGCACCCAGTGAGGGATTGACAACCCAGGGACAGAATAGTCATTATGTCAGTGCTTTTCAAACTGTGGGTTACCAATTGGTGAGTTGTAGCCAACACTTTAATAAGTTAGAATAGAATTATATGGACAATATCAGATCCATTGACACTCAGCATAGTAAGGCTAAATATTATTGCCTGAAATTTTGTTTCAGTTATGTTCATGAATCCAGCATACATTTCTTGAGCACCTGCTATATACAAACTCTGTTATACATGCTTGCAATGCACCAGTGGAAAAACAGAAAAAGATTTGCAACTTCATAGAACTTTCTCTGTAGAGGGAGAAAGTAGATAATAAATAACAAGCATAGTAAATAAATTGTGTGGTATATTAAGAAGGTGATCATGCTATGGGGTAAAATAAAAGTGTCAGAAAGCAAAGGGGATTGGGAGTTACAGTAGTAGGGGCTGGTTGCGATTTTGAATAGGATGGTCAGAATAGGCCCTATTAAGTTGCCATTTAAGCAGAGATAGGAGGCAAGGGAGCTGGCCGGGTGGGTAGCTGGCAGAGATAGGAGGCAAGGGAGCTGGCTGGGTGGGTAGCTGGGAAAGAGTGTTCTAGGTAGAGGGGATAGCCAATGCAAAGGCACAAAGGCAGGGAAGCCGAGAGTGTGTGTGCAATGGCAAGGAGGCAAGGTGTGCTGATAGGAATGAGTGAGGGAGTCACATGTCCAAGAGGGCAGAGTGGCCGGATCCCAGAGCACTTGTTGGCCATCCCAAGAATCCTGGCTCTTCTGCCGCCGTGTGCAGCTGGGAACCACTCAAGGTTCTGGGCAGAGGACTCACATCTATGTGAAACATGGTAGACAATGCATTTCTTATTCTGGATCTCTTGATTAAAAATTTAAAAAGACTAGAAGAGACTGTCATGTCAGGAACTCTGTAAAACTCCCATGAAATGGGGTTTCTGTTTTTAATATGTTGGGAGTCATGTTCCACAGATGGTCTCTCAATTTTTGGAACTATTTCCTCAAACCTGAGTGAAAATAAGGATAGCTTAGAGCTTTTTAAAGACCCTGTCTCCCAGTTTTACCCCAGACATGCTGGATCAAAATGTATAGCTTTAAAAACCCAACTCTGATGATTTTTTTTTTTATAACCAGGAACATTTGCAAATCCGTGATTTTTTGGAAAACCCAAATTCACTTGCTGCTACTTCATAGCAGCAAGACATTGTACAAGTGAATTAACCTGCAGCCTGCAAGGCATTGTGCAAGTGAATTAACCTGCAGCCTCGATGTACCTTGCCAGGCTGTGTCTTGGTGAACAAGCTGCCACCCACACAGGAAACACACAGCAGGTGCTGGGGCTGGTCTCACCAGTGGCATTGCAGAGTGGGAATAACTGGTAAAGGCTCCACAGGAGAGTGGTTTATAAGAAAATGAGCTCCGCCTGTGAACAATTAGCTGTCCTACAGGCCCACTGGCTGTTTGCTATCTGTTCTCAGGGTGTCATGTGGGCTTCATGAAATCTGTAAGTCCAGCTCCCCTTTGATCTGGCTAATTATAGTGAAGCATGAAAAAAATGTTAATTGCTTGACTAGGCTCCCACTTTTCTTAGCATCATGTTGCCCTGCCCCAACTCACTCTGAGCTGGCCCTTGTCAGACTTTTGAACACAAGGTTGATGCTCTTCAGGAACTTCATGCCCACAGCCAGAGCAAAGGTTTGGGTCTGCACTGTCATAATGTAAATAGAAAGAGAACGGAAAGAGGGAATTTTGTTTTCCTCTAATGAAATGCCACAAATAAGCATCCTCTATGGTGGCAATAAGGTTGAAAATCTAGATGTATTTTTTAGGGAAATTTAATAATTGTTACAAGGAGAGGAAACAGGGCTAATAGAAGCCCAGTGTCTAATTTTATTTAGTGCATAGACTATCTAAAATTGATTTTTAATTAAATTAAGGAAGCTGGAGGCAAAATATATTCTATGGTGAAAGGAAAAAATCTGGACTGTTCAAAGGAAAACAATTTGCAATAGAGAATTAGAGTAATATATAAGACAGGATAATATTAGAGTCTGGTACCATAATGAAAGGTACATTGATATTCACATAAAAGATATCATGAGCCAGGCATGGTGGTGCACATCTTTAATCTCAGTACTTGGGAGGCAGATACAGGAAGATCACAGGTTTAAGACCAGCCTCAGCAATTTAGTGAGGCCCTGTTTCAAAATGAAAATTAAAAGGGTTGTGGGCATGGCTTAGAGATAAAATGTTCCTGGGTTAAATCCCTAGTACCAAAGTGCAAAAAAAAAAAAAAAAAAAAAACCCCAAAAGACAAAAAACAAAACAAAACAAACAAAAAATCTGGAGTGGGAACCGGAAGATTTGGGAACTAGTCCTGCCTCAAACATTGACTTCCTTTTGCTAGAAGCACTGATGGCGATCCCGATCCCAGTAATGATAGTCAGATTAATTTGACACTTCCTATGTGCTAGGCTTTGAGAGAAACCCTTTGCCTTTCATCCTTGTCCACTAGGTAACTCCTAGTACTGCCTCATATTACACGTTAGGAAATGCAAGCTTACTTTTTAAATTCTTACCTTTTATCATGCTTCTGAGGATGGAACCCAGGGCCCCTCATGCATGCTGAGAAGTACTCTGCTGCTGAGCTACACCCCCAGCCTAATCAAGGACCCCCAGCACATAGCAGGTCTTGGATAATGCCTCTTCTGTGTGACTGTAGGGTTCATACCCAGACCCTTGAGCTGTGGCCTCACATTGTAGCTTCTCATGGTCACAGAGAGCCAGGAATGGGCTTCTGGATCAAGATCCCAAACACAGAGCACTTCAAGAAGATATCTTAAAAATAGGGTGGAGAGAAGAAAGGATATGCCTCCAGGGCAGAAATCCTCAAGGGGAAGCATCAGCATCACTTGGAAATGAGTTCGAAATTCACATTTTCAACTGGGTCTGGTGACACAAGCTTATAATCTCAGTATTTGGGAAACTGAGACAAGAGGATCACAGTTTCAAGGAGAGTCTCAGCTACTTAGTAAGGCCCTTCACAACTTAGTGAGATCCTGTTTTAAAATAAGGAATAAAAAATAGGGCTGGGAGTGTAGCTCAGAGGTAGAATGCCCCTGGGTTCAATCACCAGCACCACAAAAAAGAAAAAAAGAAAGAAAGAAATTAATTCACAGTTTCAGGCCCTCCTCCATATCTACTGGAAAATAAATTCTGAGGGAAGAACCCAGCGATCTGCATTTTGTGAAGCTTTCTGGATGATTCTGACACTTTCTCAAGTTTGAGCACCACTGGTGTCAGGGAACACAACCCCAGTTTTTTGTTGAGGTTTAAAAACACATATTTAATATTAAGCCAAATGTTAAGTTTGGTTTTGATCAGATTGTCTCTTTTGAAATTTCTGATAATATTAAAAGAGGTGCAGAATTTTCACCATTACTGAAGGAGAAAATTATATTTTTAAATGTTTGGGATCACACATTATACAACTCATGATCCTTTTCTTAAGAAATTTATAATTTAATCGAGGGAACAATACTTCCATTAATCTACCATGAGGTGCGTAGTCAATGAGTACAAGAAATGAGAATATGCTGGTGGGTGGAGGAACCAAAAATTGAGAGGTATTTTGAGAAAAGCATTGTGAGATGCAAAAGGACTTCTCTACTTGGAAGGAGAGATGAAAAGGGGTTGAGGAAATGCAATGGTTAGGGCATGGGGGGTCGAGGAAGAGAGAAACTGGCTCATCTGCAGGTAACAGTACCAAACTGGAGAGAGGAGTTTGGAAAGGCATAGTTGCCTGGTTTGGATTTCTGGAAATCCTGCTAGCATTCTGAATAAGATGGTGCCTCCAAAGAATTCTAGAGTAAGACACGTGTGCAATTCTATCAGCCACGATTGTTCAGTGGCAACTGACAGAAATCCAGTTCAAAGTGGCTGTATCAGAACAGAATCTATGGGCCCATGTCACTGGAGACAAGGACGGCCTACTGGGTCTGCTGGATCCAGGGGTTCCAGGGAGTCATTGCTTATGAGTCTCCTTCTTGCCATCTCTCTGCCGGCCCCTCTCTCAGGATTGTGCCCTTCTTACTGCACTAAGCTGGTGGCCAGAAGCTCCAGGCCTGCACTGAATCCTCAGAAACCAAGACAGAATCCTAGAATTGAGCCTCCAGTTTCAGATGGGCTAGATCAGGTCTGTGTCTCTTCTGAAAGGGGTAGGTGGGACACGGTCACTTCAGGGACCTAGAGTGGATGTGGCATGGTTCTACTGTAAACAAGGTTATGGTTACAGAAAAGAGTGTCTAGGGTGACTGAGCTGGAAATGTGTCCTCCGGATGGATCACAAAGGGAACAGAGGACCCTGGGTGAGCAGGCTGGGCTGCTGTAGTCTATGGGCTGGTGAAGGCCAGGCTTGGAGTCATTTCTGCAAAGCCCAAGAGGACAAACTCTGACCATCGCTGTAAAGAAATAATCACCACTGTTTTCAACAGGGCACAAAAGGAAAACCAGCGCATTGTCATCACTGCAGCATAGGGAAGAGATGAAGTGGTGCTTTTGATAGTCATCATGAAAGGAAGGAAGGAAGGAAGGAAGGAAGGAAGGAAGGAAGGAAGGAAGGAAGGAAGGAAGGAAGGAAGGAAGGAAGGAAGGAAGAAGTTGAGGGGAAAGGCAGAGCTTCATAGCATCATCAGGGGATGTTTCTGTGGCTGCTGGGGGTAGATCCAAGAAGAACTGCAGCCGGCGATGGCCAGAGCTGTACAGCTGTGGACATTTGCTCCCTGTGTCCTTCAGCCTCAAATCTTAGCATGGAGAACCGGCAGCGCCTTTCTATTGCCTTCGTTAAATTAGATACTTGGGGGGCACGTGTACTTTTTCTCCTTGTAAAAGCCATGAGCTTTAAGAGCTGGGCTGTGTTTTGGACTTGAAGAGCACAGCTATATTCTGTAGTTATTCACACATTTATTCTCTACTGATTACCTTCTCCATAATTTTAACCTCTGAAATAAATAAATCTCTGGGGAAAGTGGTTAATATGCCTTTTTAGAGTTAAAAAGTATACCCATCTTCTTTTTTTAAATTTTTATTATTGCATTGAGATTATACAACATACACGTACACCACACTTGGTGCATTTCCTTCCTGATCCCAGCCCTCTCCCTCCCTTTCCCTGTACGTGTCATTGAGATTGGCGTGGGTCTCTACCTCACCTTCCTCCCCTAAGCCCCTTCCATCACTCCACTGGAGTCTCTGCTCCTCTATCTGAGGTCTCTTTTGTTTCCCACTCTCTTCTATATGTAGGTAGAAAATGTGCAGATCATTGACAGCACTTTATGAAATGGCACATGACTAAGTCCTGTCAGCCAGGCTTGCATTGACCTTTACAGAAGAGGTTCTTGCTTAGTGCTCGCTCTCTCCTGAGCAGGAAAGAAACAAGTTTCTAGTTGACTCTGAGTTGGGGGCACTGGATAAGCCTGATCTTGGGAAATCCACTTGTTCGCAGGAACCAGACCACTTAATTTTTGTGGAGAAGAGAAACCAAAAAAAAAGGAAGGAAGGAAGGAAAGGAAGGAAAGGAAGGAAGGAAGGAAGGAAGGAAGGAAGGAAGGAAGGAAGGAGGGAGGGAGGGAGGGAGGGAGGAAAACTGAAGTGTGAAGCACGCTATGCGGTGATAAAGTTTCAGAGTGATATGGAAGCAGTTGATGGTTTTTAATCTTGCGACTGACAGGACCCCTCGGTGGGGTTGATTTATCACAGGTCACTGCAGAGCCTGTGATCGTAGCTAAGAAGAGCGGAGCTTTTCCAAGTGTGTACTAGCACTAAAATCAGACAGCGTCTTCATTAGAGTATTAATCGCGGTAGAAGTGGGAATTTAACTTGGCAACACGACAGAGAAGCTGACATCAGAGTTATTAAGTTGAAAAGATTGCCACTCAAATCAAATCAGATAATGCTATTACTGTCATGTCTGGCACTCTCAACACTCTATAGAGAGTGGAGAAAATAAGCCCTAAATTAAACAGCTGTGTGTGCTTCCCCTCCCCCCTCTGGGGATTGCTGTCATAATCCCAGGAGATTAAATATAAAATCAAAGCAGGAGAGCTTCTCACTGATTGATTCCTATACAAATATTGCAAATTCATTTGTAGGAATTAATGCTCCTCTTGGACGTACACAGTAGAAAGAGAATCTCCTACTGCCCCAGAGAAGCCAATTACACTAGTAAATTTTCACCAAGTGTTTTCTTCAAACGCACACTTTGTTCTAAGAAGCTTGTTCCTCGTATCTCTGCAGTATGAAAACAACACTAGGGATAACACAAATTCCTCCTGGGAATTTGGCAGTTTTTGTAACTAGGAACATCCTGCCTGCATCCTCTCTTCATTTCTCTCCCTCAATCATGATGAAGGCAGTAAAAATGGAGCTCTGGTATGGAGACTAAGATCAGCTGTTACATCCCTCTCTCACCCTGTCCTTTCACTCATGGTGTTTGAAGCCACTGTCAGTAACCAAAGTCCTTGTAGTTTTGTGATTACCTGATTTCCCGCTCACTTTTGCTGAGCATTATCATAAAACCTGACGCTAGGCCCAGTCTGTCTCTTGTCGAGACTGCAGTAAGTGAAGGTTTGGCTTAAAGCCCATTCGTAGATTCTGAAAGTAGTTTACTTGCTCCAGATGATGAGCAAAATGATCTATCACCGAATCCATACTCCCTGCTGAAGGTAATAGTTCAGTTTTATTTTTCTGGCTCCACAATTTACAGCCAGCAGTTAGATTTGGATCTGGCTTCTGCATTTTGGATTGCAGAGGGCTGTGATTTTAGTGCAAAGGTTTCATGGAGCCACCTGCAGCCCATGCACAGAGGTGCTGCCAATACTGTGGTCATCTCCTCTGGAGATTGAGCTATACCCAGAGTTTCATGGAAAGTAACAACTGCACCTTTTCCCCAGCTGGTGATTGGAAACCCCTCAGGCATGAGTGCCCCCTGCATTTCAGTGGTGACCAGTAGAACAAACATTTTCTGAAATGGGTGTAATTAGCCTTTTCGATAATGATAGATTGCCTGCCTCCTGGGGTGACTATTTTTGGTCTGGCCATTCGTGAAGCTGTGTGCTCTTTTCTGTAGCTCTCTACTGATGAGTTAACCAGTCTGTTTGGTGCAGGAAGGCTCTCTTTCTTTTTGGCACTCAGACACCAGATCCTTTTCTGCATTTGGAAGGTGTAAATGTCTTGGTTGCATGCATTTTTTAAGTGCTGGGTTTTGAGAGCCTTCCTTTTATGTGCATGTGGGTAGCACAGGGATTGAACCTAGGGGCGATCTACCACTGACCTACATCCCTAGCCCTTTTTATCTTATTTTGAGACAGGATATCACTAAGTTGCCCAGGCTGGGTTTTAACTTTTGGTCTTCCTCCCTTAGACTCCCAAGTAGCTGGGATTACAGACGTGTGTCAGCATGCTCAGCTAAAAGAATCTAATCTTTAGGATTGGGTTTTATCACATTTCATTAAACTGGTTTCATCAAAGTTTCAAGGTGTTGTGGTCTAAGTGTTGGTGTCTCCCCTAACCCCTTCATACATTCAAATCCTCCCCAACAGGTGTTGTATTAGGAGGCAGGGCCTTTGGGTGGTGACTAGATTATGGGACAGAGCCCTTATGAAAGAGATTAGTGCCTTTATAAAAGAGGTCCCAGAGAGCTGCCCTGTCCCTTCCTCCATGTGAGTACACAGCAACACAAAGGGCCTCACCAGACTCCACATCCACCTTTGATCTTGAACTGTGTACTCTCCAGAATAGTGAGAAAGAAATTCCTGTTATTTTTAAGCTTTCTAGTTTATAGCACTTTTTTTTTTTTATAGAAGTTGGAGAGACCAAGACACCAGAAGTGGAGTTAGCTGAGCTCTCTTTTTTCTTCTTCTTTTCTAATTTCTCTTTTCCAAAGAGTTATCATTAATTAAAAACCTGCCATGTGCCAGACCCTTTATATCCACTATCTTGTTTTGCCTATGCATTTGCCTAAGAGATTGTTTCTCCTGGCTCTAGGTGAAAAATCTGAAACTTAGAGAAGTAAAGTGACTCCTAAGTTCACCTAGTTTAGCCATTGAGCGAAACTTAATCCCAGGTCCTGGAGCCCTAAAGCCTGAACCTCTCCCACAACACTACTGGTCCCAATCCTGACTATGCAATGGGATAACCTAGCAAAATCCTTGAGTTACATCCCAAGCTTCTCATATCCTCAGCCTCAAGCTTGATGCCTGACTCTTAGTAGGCATGTTATAAGCATTAACATCCAGCAGTTTTTGATAGGCAATAAACAATCTATAATGTCTTAGTCTTTGAATCAGCATATATAGTTTGCCCCTTCCTCATCCATGAATTCCGCAATCCATAGATTCAACCAACCATGAAAAGATTTGAAAAGTGTATGTATTAAAAACATTTTTTCGAGCCAGGTGTGGTGGCCCACGCTTGTAATCCCAGCATTCGGGAGGCTGAGACTGGAGGATCCCGGTTCAAGGCCAGCCTCAGCTACCTAGTGAGGCACTCGGCAACTTAGTGAGACCCTATTTCAAAATAAAGAATAAAAAAAAAATAGGGCTGCGGGTGTAACTTGGAGGTCCAACGCCCCTGAGTTCAATCCCCAGTACCACAAAAAAAAACCAAAAAAACATTTTTACTTGTCATTCCCTAAACAATAGAGTATAATGACTAAATGGCATATACACTGAGGCATTATAAGTAATGTAGAGATGACTTAAGCTTTCTTAAGCTTTATGGAGGATATGTATAGATTCTATGCAAGTAAGTAGTACACCATTGAATAGGGGACTTGGACATCCAAGGAATTTGGTATCTGGGGGTCCTGGAATCAATTCCCTTGGGTACTGAGGGATGACTGTACTTTTAAGAAAGTCCAACACGATTGTTTAAAGGAGCTATATCTATGTGGATTAACCTAATTGCTCACTCTATGTAGTACCATAATTCTTAGCTTTTCACTCTTTGTTTTTGAAATGAGTTTAATTTCTTTTTATGCACATAACCAAAATATTATGATCACTCAATGAACAATTTGAGAACAATTTGTATTATATTATAAAGTATAATACAAATAAAGGCATTGTTGTCATACAATAAATTATAAGACAAATTTCATATATAATTGACTGGAGTCAGTGAATCCTATTAAATGAAATCAGTGGGTCAGGGTGAAAGATTATAAATTGGGAATGTAACCTAGCAAAAGAGTTCTCAGACACTAATGTCCTGAAATCTGAATGGCTCCATTAATTTGAGGTATCTTTCCATGCTGATAAAATGTGTTACAAGTTCTCAAGACAATACACAGTGAATGTACTTGGAAAATAGTCGTTTTGCTGTTAGATCCACAGTATCTGTTTCTGAAGGCCTGGCTTTCTGAGAGTTAGTTGAGTTCACCTCTTCCCCATTGCTCCCTTCTGCCAGCCGACATGAAGGTAGAGAGAGAGAGAACTTGAGATGGGAATGCAGTGCAATCATTCCATGTTCTAACCAAATGCCTCAGGTCTGCTGTGGAATGGAGTAGCGTGGCCATATGGAAGGCTCTGACCCACATAGTTAAATGACTTCATACTCCTGGCTCTTTTGTTCAGTAGCACAAGAAATTAATCAACAAAATGGATGAATTTGAACTACATAATTAATTTAAAAAATAAGACTCATAATCTCAGCTTGAGAAATATTTATTTCGACACTGCGTAGTTCTATTCTCCTGTATGTCAATACAGTGAAGTGCAGCACATTTTAATCAAACTAAATCTTAAATGACTGTTGAACCTAATTCCAATTTAATACACTAGCAAATCTATAGTATATTGAGCTGTAGCTATTGAAAAGGTTCCTGTGAATTTTTTTTTTTTTTTACTTTGATATTCCTGGGATACTTTTTTTTGCATTAGCTAAAAATTGTTTACATAAAGTGAGGATAGATTCCAATCTTATTATATAGGTAATACTCAGAGCAGAGATTCAAGCATTGTGGAACAGGATGAAAATAAGTAAAAAAGTCAGGGTCTGGAGCCTGATGGCCGGGTCAGATTCTATCTCTGATGCTCTTTAAGTAAGGGAGCTCAGATAAGTTACCTTCTGTATCCTTCACTCTTCCTGCGTATACAATGAGGATATTAACAAGTCCTTACTATTTCCTCTTCTACCAAAGGGGGAAATGAGTGGTGAAGAATGTTGTGTTCTGCTTATCAGGTTGCCCTCCTTATACACAGTGCTGAAAGCAAGTTGGCACTAGCAGCAGGCCTGCACATGTGACTGTGGCAGCAGAGATCAGTGTACTTAGCATTCTTGTTGCCTCTTCACATGGCTACACTCTGGCCACAGCAATGAACACCACCTGCCCAGAGTAGTGGAATGAGTTCTATGGACTCTTGGCAGAATCTCGTACACTGGGACCTGAGGCTTTTTGACATGAGAGTGTAATGATTTTTTTCCCCCTTCTAGTGGGAAATGGATGAGGTTAACATTCTATCTATTGTTGAAGGTTGAAAGCTAGGTCACCAAGTCCTCGCATCCTCTCA
The DNA here is from genome assembly GCA_004027655.1 of Graphiurus murinus. NCBI lineage: Eukaryota > Metazoa > Chordata > Mammalia > Rodentia > Gliridae > Graphiurus > Graphiurus murinus. The sequence goes on along the minus strand of PVLC010000636.1, from coordinate 176,575 downwards.
AAAGAGGGATGAGACTATGTTCTGTGTTCTGACTTCCTGTGAAAGCTCTCTTTGCTTAGAAATCCTGCTGTCTTGCCATTCTGAGTAGGATCATGGAGAAACTGGGATCACAGTGGACTACACAATAAGGGAGAAGTCATTGGGTATCACCATGGGCCATGCTGCTTTCCTCAAGGACATTAGTAGCAGTCAGGGCAGCCTGTGCTCTTCACAGGATGCTCTGTTGACTCATTAGCAGAAAATGGTGGTTTTTATAGAGCTTTTAATGTGTGGAAAAGCTGGGGGTGGAAGCAAATAAAATTACTTTGCAGTTTCTTAGCCAAGACAACTATTGCTAATATTTTGCCGCATTCCAGGTTTCTCTTCTCATGCTTAGGTTTAAGTTTTGGCTTAAAAAATGGTGATAATACTACCTGTGTAATTTGGTTCTATGTATTTTTTTGTTTTGTAAGTATTTTCTATCTCATTTCAAATTCTCCATTCATAATGTTTACAAGTGGTAGAATATTCATGTGACATAATTTACTATTCTTTTGTTATTTGATGCTAATGTGTTTTAGGGATCTTACTGTATTATAAATCATACTTTGATGCTCATCAAATATTACTTCCTTGCTGTGTATTTCTAAAAGTAGCCTTACTAGGTCAAAACTACAAATATTTTAAGTCACTTCATATAAATCACCAAATGACATTTTAGAAGATTGGAACAAGCATAAATGTCCAACAGCAGGGGTATGGTTAAATAACATATGGATATTCCCATGATGAAATATTATACAGCTATTAAAATTGTTTGAGAAGAATATTGACATTGCCCATAATCAAAAAAGATTTGCCTTTTTTTTTTGAGAAAAGGTATATATATGTATACATATATGTATATATATATATATATATGTATTTATAAGATTACTTATGTATATATATGTGTATGTATGTATATTGATACACACAGAACAAGGACATAAAGGATATATAGTAACAGCCAACTCCTTTGGCTAAAAAAACTGTAGTAACTTATTATTTTAATACATTCCAAAGTTTCTATAAGAAACATACATTGCCTTTATCAAAAAATTTATTTATAAGTGCATTTAGCTAAATGTATGATGGTGTTAGGGTTCCAGCATTCATATGAATGGTTTTACCATGGCTGTTTTACGATTCTAACACAAAAATAACACTACTGAACAAAGACAAGTGCATATTAATCCTTCAAGCTCTTTGGTTCACATGCTCTAGAATCTTGATTTGGTAGCAGTTAGGGAATGACTGCATACTCGGTGTGTGCATTCATTAACTCATTCATTGATTCACTCAGAGGTGTTCACTGAGTACTTGTGCTGCTTGGGGCCATACTAGAGATAAAGAGATGGAAAGATGAATGAAAACTATTCCTGCACCCATCCCCAGAAGCCACAGCATAATGTATTTTAACAGACACTTGGCTTATGTCAAAATTTTTGAGAAATTGCCAAAAGTCATATAAATTTCTACCTTTAGTTATTCAAACATCTTTAATACTATTTATCTTGATTTACTTGACATCTTACCTGGGGCAGTATTTATTATTTGAGAATTGCACTGTCCAACATTGCAGTCTCTAACCACATGTAGTTATTTAAATGTAAATTAATTACAATTAAATATAGTTAAACATTTAGCCTCTCTGTTGTCCTACCCATACTTCAAGTGCTTAGCAGCTGCATGTGATAGTGCAGACAGCTGTGTTGCTCAGTCCTGCTCTAGGAGAATAAATCTCTCCTTTCCCACTGTTCCCACTTCAAGTTTTTACCAAGTCCTTCTGAGACTTACTGTAGCTGCCTAAGAGGACCCCAGGTATTTCCCTTGAAATTGAAGTTGTACATTCCCATCAGATAAATAATCCTTTTAGAATCATGTTAGTTTGCTCTTTCTCTCTGTGACCAAAATACCTGACTGCCGGGGTCCAGCCCTAGCAGGAGTCGGGGGTCCGTCGACAGGTGTGGAATGAAATGAGGTTGCAAGAATATGCTCACACCAAGTGCAGTGTTGAAGCGCACTGTTGATTCCATGTTAGTGGTTGTTTTTTATACTATCTTTTACAATGAGGCATAGAGAACAGGAATTTTTACAGACTTGTTTTTTCCTAAGGTCAAGTGGGTACATCTTTAACTAGAAAAGCCATTTCCCATGGTATTTGATGGGATTAAGAAAACAATAAAGGTTACAAAATACAATACGGTTACAAAAATTCTTTTAGTACAAGGCAGTGTTAAAGGTTAATGACGAAGAGTTTCAATCCATTAGTTTAAATCTTCACTATTTGTTTTAGCTCCTGTAAGCAGTGTTTTTTTTTATCTTATTCTCAGGCAGCTAGAGTTAGTTAATGTGTGGTGGAGTTCTAGAGAGAAAAGAGAGGGGAAGTGGGCAAACTCTCTGTCCTAAAGCTTTCTTTACTCATAGATAAAATAGTAGACCTAAGTTTCTTTGGCTTATTTATTTGTTTCTAACCTGTGTGCTGATAGGGAACATAAGGCTGTTTAGTAACTAAGCTTGCAAAGCCCATTTCCTGAGTTTGTAAAAGGTTAATGAATATCCTAAAGGCAGTCCTGAGGCACTGCTTTCTCAACTAATATTGAGGAGTCATAATCCGTTCAGCCATACTGTGTTTCTAAGAAATTTTCCTTTATAATTAATGTGAAAGCAAAATCCAAAGCACCCCAAATTTCCAGAATATAACATAAAGCAAAGTGGGATATGCCATGCATTCCTTCTTTTGGAATCTTCTGCCTTGCAGGACTCCAGCGGACCGAGCCTTGCTCAAGATCCAGCTATTAAGGTGTTATGGCACCTGACAACAACTTAGAGGAGGAAGAGATTTATTTGGCTCACAGTTTCAGAGGCTTCAGGCAATGGTCAATGAGCTCCATTGCTTTGGGCTGGGATGAGCAGAGAATATCTTGGTGGAAAGGACGAGGCATAGGAAATATGCTCAGTTCCTGGCAGACAGGAAGGAGTGTGTGTGTGTGTGTGTGTGTGTGTGTGTGTGTGTGTGTGAGAGAGAGAGAGAGAGAGAGAGAGAGAGAGAGAGAGAGAGAGAGAGAGAGAGAGGAGCTAGGCATAAGAAATACCCTTCCAGGGAGGGAGAGAGAGAAGAGAAGAGAAGAGAAGAGAAGAGAAGAGAAGAGAAGAGAAGAGAAGAGAAGAGAAGAGAAGCTAGGCATAAAAAATACCCTTCCAGGGCATGCCTGCAGTGACCTATTTCCTCCAGCTGGGCCCCATCTCCTAAAATTTCCACCACATCCCATAATGTCCTCAAATGATCAATCCATCATGGATTAATCCACACGTAAGATCAGAGCCCCGTGATTTAATCATTTCCCCAAAGCCCCACCTCTGAACACTGCTGCATTGGGAACAAGCCTTCAATGCATGAGTCTTGGGGGACAGTTTATATCCAAGTCATAGCATAGTTTTTCAATTAAAAACTGGTAGTTGCTTTATTTCTTGGCTTCCAAGTAAAATGCAAACTCTTTTCTGGGTATGCCTTTGGAGACTTTTATAACACATCTTTCACCTCTTCCAAGTTTTTTTTTCATCTATGACTTCAGGTAGTTGTGACCACTTTCCCATCTCCCGAGATTCCTTCATTTTTCTTTGTTTCTAAGTTATCCTTCATATTAACCCAGCTGCCAGAAATGTCATGTTCCTTCGTTGCCCAGATTAATAATTGCTTCAGGTTCCACTTGTACTGTGAGTCTTTCTTTGATATAAAGTCAGAAGCCACCCTTTCCTTCTCGTTGACTCTAGATCTAAATCTGAGACAATGACAGGGCATTATTGTCTAATATTCTAAATTATATTTCTTGCACATCTCTCATTTCCTCTTCTCTATTGTAAAATCTCAGAGTAGTTTGTATCTATCATTATAGGACACAGAAATCTTTGTTGACTAAATTTCAAGGCATAGTACAGTCGCCATCTGTATTTTCATTGCACCATTTGAATGCATTAAATAGCAGAGTGGTCCTCATCCCATTGGAATTTGAGTTGATTGTCCGTTTTAGAGAGCCAATATTTTGCCCAACTGTCTGATATAATTGGAAGTACTGGGATTTAATACTGATCTCTTTGTAGGACTTCCAGGAAAATCAGGGTTCATTAAATACAGAAGAGAAATAGATTAACAAAAGAAAAACTCCAAAGCCAAATAAAGAACAATGAGTAAAGAAAAGCTGTATATTTAGCAGCTGTCCAGCTTTACTTTTCAGAGTAAATGAATAATGAAAGCGTCTTTGAGACTTTGTGATGTTATTGCTTCAGTTGTTGGTGTTACCAGTTCACATATTGTAGTTGTAATTTGGTGGCAGATGCTTAGCTGTACAGCTAATTACATGGCCACAGATATAGCTGTAATTCCCGCATTATCAACCACTGACTTGCTGTAGCCATGTCCTTTCCCTGAACACTCAGCCATCAGCATTCATTGCAGCAGCAGCATTGTTTTCCAGAGTGCCATTGAGTTAACCTAGAGACTGATACACCTGAGAAATGCCCACCACTGGCAAAACTAGCGCTGCCCTCTTTGGGGTGTCCTGTAAGACTAATTTGTCCATGCATCCATTGGAGATTATGATTTTATCCACCCTACTCTGTTCTATCAAGCTTTCATGGACTTCTCTTCCTCTTGGTGTGCAGTTATAGTACAGCCCTGTTCTCTCCACGAGGGGCATAGGAAATAACTAAGCAAGGCCTGCATCTATTTGAATCACTGAAGAGGAAAAAATGAGGCAGAAGGGGAGACTGAAGATCCTGGGAGACCTCCCCACCCCAGGATCCTCTTGATTTTATTATTTTTCCATTGTTTGGTTACCTGTTACTACCTCTTATCTCCAGCTTTCCAACTGCCAGTAAAATAAGAGTAGTTCAGATTTGATTACATTGGTACTTGACTTAATTTTATATCTGCTTTTATTATTTATATGTTATGAATTTTGTGAATCTCTAAATAGAAGTCTAAACTTTAGCTTTCTAGAAGCTGTATTGCAAATTCAGAACCAGTCATTCCTTGGACACTTTTATAATTCTTCCTAAACTGGGTATCTTAATCTGTTCAAGCTGTAATAACAAGATTACTATAAACTGAGTGGCTTATAAACAAGAATTATTTCTCACAGTTCTGGGGGCTAGGAAGTCCAAGTACAACTGACACAGTATCTGGTGAGGTCCCATTCCTTATCGATGGCACCTCTCTCAGTGTCTTTACATGGTGGAGGGGACAAACAAGCTCTTTTAGGCCTCCATTACTTGCCACCCACACAGGTGGAGTAGTTAAGATCTAGCCATCTCACACAGGCCTCCCTTTTCAATTCTACCCTGCTGGAGAGTAGGTTTCAAAATACACCTATTAGAGTAACATAAATATTCAACCTTAGCATTGGATAAGATTTTTTTAAATTGATTTCTTTCTGTTCCTCCATGGGGTAAATAGCCAATGCAATTGAGGAACATATTTCTTTTTAATGTCACCTAAAGCCTTGCCCACAGAATAACCTGAATGTACTTTACTATGCAAAGTCTCTTACGTCATTCTATGAACCATATATATTACATTAATGTGGGAACTTGGTAACTGTTGTCAAATGCTTTTAAAGCATAAAAGCACTTTCCAAACCCAATATGATTAACTCATAAAACACTTCATTGAGGTATGTAGGTACAGAGCCTTATTATTGTTGTCATTATCTTCCTTATTTCACAGTTGGACACACTAAAATGCAGGAAGGTTAAGTGCTTCACCCAAGGTCACTTAGGAAACCAATGGTGTGGCCAGAGAGCACAGGAGGGCTCCAGGCTGAAGCACGATGTTTCATTTATGAAAAATGGAAACATTGCTCTTTTTTTTTTAACTACTAAAAACTCAGGTCAAAAAGACATTGTAAAGTTTGGAGAATTTAGAAATCTTTATTCCACCTCTATTTGTTTCTTAAATAACATGAGGGACATGCATTATTGCCTAGTTAACTACTGTCCATTTGTCATTTGCAACAAAGTTTGGAAGAAATGCTTTTCAGAGTGTACTTTTTTGTTTGCGATACTTTCTAAAAGTTCCAAGATTATATGTTTAGTTTGTGAAAAATAACTCATGTCATATTTCATATAGCAGTGAGTTAGCTACATCATCCTTTTGATTTAAAAAAAAAGGGGGGGGGGAGTACATTTTCATTTCATTGAGTTGTGTTGCTTGGGTAAGACGTCACCGCTTCAGTAAGTAGCAGCATTTTTACCAATTTGTACATGTGCCGATTAAGTACCATTGAATGGAATAACAAGAATGTTCAAACAATTTTTACTAGGTTTTTAATGAGCAAAGGCATAATTTCAAGCTTTTCTTTCGGGCTACCCACTCAATTAAAATTATGGAGGCAGAGTAATGCAGTGAAGGGCTGAACCGTATTCTTTTGACATGAGTCACTCTGATATGCTAGCACTTTCTTCTATTCTGTAAAAGGGGCTCAAAGTGACCCCTGTGTTTCAAGCTGGTGAGATTGTACTTGCCCTTTGTAGTGACAGATTGCAATGCCTCTCTTACTGGCAAAGCTGCCTTTAGAGAAAATCAAGACACCCTGACCGAAGTCATCCCATTGGCAGTAATACCCAGTAACTGCTTGGGATGATACGGTGTATACCCTTCCATCCATTCCCATTAGTGACCTGCAGTAGCCTCTGTCTGCCTCAGAGACTTCTGTCCCCCCCCCCCCCCACGGATGGATTTGTATATATGCCATCTATTTAAAAGCAATAACACAGGGTTGCAATGCATTTTTAAAATACTGCATTAGCTGACCCAATCTATACGGTTGATAGCTGATGCCCTACTCTCTCCCCATGCGCAGCCGTATTGCTGCAGCTAGTCCTTCTAGGGAAACAAAAACAACACTAAAATAAGCAAAAAGTCTCTTCCAAAATGGAGATACAATAAATAGTGCTTATTGAACACTCCACTGGAAGCGAAGAGAGTGTAAAGACATAAAAATCTAGGTCTTATTCTGTGAAATGTTCCCTACCCCCCACCTTCCAGTGAATGCTAAGTGCTTCCAATCTCACGACGAAAGAGAATTAGGCCTGTAAGTGGTTACACCTGAATGACAAAGCTGTGTTCGATGGTTTTGGGGTTAGCCATTCTGGGGTCCGACCCTTACTGATCCGATAGACTTTGTGGCTGTCAGCAAGTTACCTACCCTTGAGCCTTTCTTTTCTTATCCGTAAAATGGGAAGGATAATACTTGTTTTAGAGGGTTACTTTAAGAATTAGAAACATTGTTTGGAAAGTGTCTTCCATAACCTGGAACTTAGTAAAAAATCAAAAAATGCCTATTATTATTTCTAAAAATAGGTCGGTGTGTGCTAAGTGCCAAATTGGTGGTTCAAGGATAAAAGCTATAGAAAGGACAAATGCATAGAAAATCAAATGGATGTGAAATGCTTAAAAGGCAATTAAATTTCTTTCACTGAAATTTCTGGATTTAAAGAAATTGGGCTCATTCATCATTTCCTTTAGTTCCTTCCCGATTCCTTTTATTCCCTAAAAATGTACTTACGTTCATAGTTGCTTTTTTATCATCTAGCTCTTGATTACTGACAATGGTAGAAGCCAAGGGATATATAGATAATTGGAGTTCCAAGGTAGAACACCAAGAAACCTTATTTTAGTCTACCACTCCAATTTTGCATTTACCAGAATTCTACCAGAAATCTAACAAGCAGCAAAATGAATTCCTTTTTTCCTTCCCTCTATTTCTGTTCTATTGACCCACAGTGTTCCTAATGACTTGTACAATGACTGAAAGATGGCTATCACAAGGGAGAAGGAGAGATTCCTCTGAAAGTATTTATGAATTAAGTAATTAATTGTAGAATACTTGCAACATGGCTGAACTAATTTCTTTGAACTTGATAATAAAACTTTCAGAAGGTATTAGAATGCCTTTAAGGCATTGCTTAATTGGAAAATAATAATGTTGATAATTCAAATAGTGAGATGTGTTTTCTATATAGCACAGTTTTTCCTGAGGATCTATCTTCCTTCCTATTTTGTTTAATCTGATATTAAATATAGTTGCTATTCCCGAAGTGGTCACTAATCAGGGAAAGTGAGTCTGAAGCATATGAAATGTAGGAAGAAGCCTTTCTGGAACTGAAAATCAGTCTTGGGAAATTCACATGTTTACAAGTGAATAATTATGAGTTGTCTACAGATGAGAACTGCCATGTTTGGTCATTTGTTTTCATCACCGTAAATATCAGTAAGTTTTCTCTGGCTACAAAAAGAAGGATAGGGGATGCATCAGTCATTCTGAAGGTTAGAGTAATAATAAGCAGTCATATGTGTAAATCTCTAGGGAACTTGTCTACCATACACAGACTGCACCTCCTCATGTTGATGTTCATCCTTCCCCAAACGAGAAACTGCATGTAATGAAGAGAACAGCTCAGGACAAGCTCAGATGAGATGCAGGCCAAAACTACCTAGTATTTAAAACCTTCAGAACTGAGCTGGGCGTGGTGGCACACACCGTATTCTCAGTACTTGAAAGACTGAGATAGGAGGATTGCAGATTCAAGGCCAGTCTCAGCAAATTAGTGAAACCCTGTTCAAAATGAAATAGGGCTGGAGTGTAGCTCAGAGATAGAATGCCTCTGGGTTCAATCCCCAATACCCAAAACAAACAAACAAAAAACCTTCACAAATTAACGGAAAGAAATTTAAAAAGTAAAATACATTATCCCTGTACATGAATGAGGTGAGGGAGGGAAAATACAGAGAGGGAGGAAAAAAAAATAGAGGGAGGAACATTTAATTTTCCATCAGTAGCTGATTTTCAGGAGAATACACACAGTTACAAACCAGGATCATGTATTCATGGAAGAAGTGATTTTTCTGATCAGCCAGTATCACCTCTTACTAAATTTTCTAACGACTGCAGCAAACTAAAGAGATGTCAAGCATGACTCTGAAGTTTATAGCTACAGCAAATGTAAACATCATGGGGCCATACTCTGATGGCTGCTAAGAGGGGAACACCTTTTAGGGTGAAGGAAGATGGATATAGAGATCAAAAGTTCATTCTGGCTGTGGGTTTTTTTTTTTTTTTTTTGCAGTACTGGGGATTGAACTCAGAGGCATTCTACCTCCGAGCTATACCCCCAGCCCTATTTTTTATTCTTTATTTTGAAACCGAGTCTCACTAAGTTGTGGAGTGCCTCACTAGGTAGCTGAGGCTGGCCGCGAACCCGGATCCTCAGGTCTCAGCCTCACGAATGCTGGGATTACAAGCGTGTGCCACCACGCCCGGCTCTGGCTGTGTTTTGTTGAATACAAAAATACTTAATGGGCAACTGGCTGTATGAAACTGAAGCTTGGTGAAGAGGATAGGATTATCAAAAATAATTGGAATTATCGGCATGTAGATGACACTTGAGAGCATAGTTCTGGAAGGCATTGCACAAAAAGTTGGCATAAATAGAGACTATTTGAGAAGAACCAATCTTGTAACAGTCCTCCTCCAAGTGAATGTTTTTAGACAGAGAAAAACAACTTACTATTCAACTAAGAGGGTACTTTTTGTGGACCAATCAGTAATATCCTTATCGCTGATGGGATGCCAGGTTTTCAACTGCCTTAAACATCTCAAGTCTCACATATGCTATGAGACAAACCTAGCTCAGTGCTGGTTAAGCCACTCTCTTCCCATGCAGGAACTTCCTAAGTGATAGCTGAATATCTCAGCTCCTTCTGTTTCTCAGTCAATAAGTTATTTACATTGGCGGCTCCATCTTCTTTCTCTCTGCATTGATTTTTGGTGCTTCTATAAACTCCTAAATTTGGTTCACTTGGATTCTGAAACCAATGAAGAAAATACTTCAACATTTTATCTAATACACACACACACACATACATACATACATAAATGGAATGGACTCTGTGTCAATGAACTATGCTTTATGACATCATAAAATGCCTTTGCCTGAAGCAGAATTGGGTGAGAAGCAGCAAGATGTGTTTTTTTTTTTTTCTTTTTCTTTTTTTGCAGTCTGGGGATTGAACCCAGAGGCATTCTACCTCTGAGCTACAACACTAGCCCTATTTTATTTTATTTTATTTTTTTGCAGTACTGAGGATTGAACTCAGGGTTATTCTACCTCTGAGCTACATCCCCAGCCCTATTTTTTATTCTTTATTTTGAAACAGAGACTCACTAAGTTGCAGAGGGCCTTACTAAGTTGCTGAGGCTGGCCGTGAACCCGGATCCTCCCGTCTCAGCCTCCCAAGTACTGGGATTACAAGCGTGCGCCACCATGCCCAGCTCCCTAGCCCTATTTTATTTTCTCCATTTTGAAACAGGTTCTCACTAAGTTGCAGAGGGCCTTGTTAAGTAGCTGAGACTGGCTGTGAACCTGCTGTCCTTTGGTCTCAGCCTCCCAAATACTGGGATTATAAGCATGGGCCACTACACCCAACTGTGGTTTTGTTTTTAAAAAAAAATGTAGGAACACAGAGTTCTAGGCAATCTAGACCTATTGTTTCTGTGTATGTGTCGTTTTTATGTTAGACTTGAGTTAGAGGGCACAGAAAAGCTTCATTTTCTGGTTTAGCCTCAAAGTATCAATATTGGTGCAGTATCTCAAGACTTTGCTCCAAACACAATCCCTAAAGAGAAGCCAGCGAGCGGGGGTGGTGTGCGTTGGACAGCTGGAGAGCTGGAACAGGGCAAAGATTATACTGCAAAATATCCCCTCTTTTTAATGAATGTTTGAATAACTCTCTTGTGTAACATTACACAATTTTCAAAAATTTCCATTGTGGTTTTAAGTTTCATTCAATAAGTACTGATTGCTTTTGAATACAAATATATGTTCATAATATAAACTTTGGAAAATACAAAAGAAAGTTGTAACACTACAGTAAATTTCACCAATAATCTAAGCCATCATAATCTAAGCCATCAGAGACTATTTGCTCTCTCTCTATATATATATATATAGAGAGAGATACACACACACACACACACACATATGTATATATATATGTGTGTGTGTATGTGTGTGTGTGTGTATATATATACAAGCCATCACTGATATATATACATATATATGTGCCATCAGCTATTATACACACTCAATATGTATATGTTTGTATATATAGATATATTTATATATATATGTATGTAGGAGCTACATCTACATTTATAATATATAAAAATACATATTTATGAATATATAACATATTTTTATAAGTATATTTACATGTATTTATATTAGTCTTGAGTTAGGGATACAGAAAATTTTCATTTTCTGTATTAAATATATTTTTAAATATTTTCATATATTTTGCTTTCTGACTAAATATATACTTTAAAAACATTTTATATGCATATGTTTATAAATATATGCATTATATAGATATCATCTATTGGTTCTTCATTATATATATATACATATACATGTATATATGTATATATATATATATATATATATATATATATATATATATATATATGAGGAATGGCTCATACAGCTATGGAAGTTGCGAGCCCCATGCTCTGCTGTCTATAAGCTGGAGACCCAGGAGAGCGTGGTGTAACTCCAACTCAAGTCTGAATGCCTGAGAACCAGAGGAGGCAGTGGTGTAAATCCCAGGGGTGAGGCCAGAAGAGGCTTCTTGAGGTTCCAGCTCAAGAAGGCAGGTAGGAAGCCAGGGAGATGCATTCCTTCATTCCTTGTTCTCCAAGATTGAAAGATGGCTGCCTACACAGGAAGGGCCATCTACTCAGCTAAATCCACTGACTCAAATGCTAATCTCATCCAGGAGCACCCCCATAGACATACCCAGTAATGATTTTTACTGCAGGCACCTCAGGGGGCAGCCAATTTGACACAAACAAGTAACTATCATACCTAGGTAAAAGACAATATATCCACATTAATCGTGTATTTTTGCCAAAATTCTTTAATAGAAATAGTGACTACTGCTGAATTAATGTAATTAACTTTTTAGTTGGCACAAAGTGAAACAATTATTGGTAACATGTCATCAGAACAGACATGAGTACATGGCCGTTGTCTGTGTTCACGGTCCTTGCCTGCACTGTGGGCCTCTCTCTAGGAGGCAGCTGCTGTCCTGGGCAACCCAGGGGCCTGACTCAGAGCTCCATTTCCCTGGCAGTGCTGCATGTCTTTGTGCTCTCTGTGTGCTGATGTGGGATGAGGATGGTGTCCTTTGACTCCTCTCTTGGTAATGAGAACTATGAGAACTACTGTTGCTTCGTTTATACTTCAATCATTGCTACTTTCTTCATCTAACAGCCGACATCTCCCCGCAGTGGTCTCACCTGGACTGCGGGGCTGATGAACACATTAAGGAGAAGTGGGTGCTGTCCTAGAAGCCCCCTTGTGTGTGGCTGTAGACAGTGGTTGCAGAATGCAGGGCCTCATGATGTCACCCGTTGTGAGGTGTAATGCCACCATAGCACCTTTAATATTTTAGTGGACATTTTAACTCATTGTATTCTGACACCCATATCTGCTTTAAAAACTATACCACAAAGGTATTTCTCAGTTATTTGTAGCCTTATTCCAGAAAAAAAAATGATCAATTAATCAAATTGAAAGGATTAACTCTCCATTTAGTTACTATAATTAAAAGTTATTAAGCACATCTGGAACAACCTAAGTGTCATCAACAGTGAATGCATAGAGAAAATGTGGTACACATACACCATGGAATACTATTCAGCCATAAAAATGAAATCCTGTCATTTGTGGCAAAAAGAATGAAACTGAAGATAATTATGTTAAGTGGAATAATCCAGGCACAGAAAACAAGTACCTCATGATCTGTCTCATATGTAGAATATTAATAAGTTGATTTCATAGAAGTTAAGAGTAAAATGCTAGTTAGCAGAGGCTGAGGAGAATAGGGGGAAGGCAGGGATGAGGAAAGGTTGGCCATTCGGTTTTAAATTATAATTAGATAAAAGCAAGAAGCTCTGGTGTGCTATTGCACAGTAGCTTGATTATACATAGCAGTAATGTACTGTACATTTCCAAAAGCCAGAAGAAATGACTTTGAATGTTTTCACCATTTATACATAATAAATATTTGAGAAGATAGATGTGTTTAACCTCATTTAAACATCATAATGTATAGATGTATTGAAACACTACACAGTGCCCATTAATATGTTCCAATTTTTACATTTTTATGAATCAATTAAGATTGAATTTTAAAACATTAGTAAGCAGTATTATTGTATTTCTCATTGTTTTCACCCTTAACTTGATTAGGAGTACATTGAAGACCTTTGATGAGGCGAACAAGGCCATCATGATGGACACCTGCACTCTGACATCCTCACCCTCCAGCCCCTCAGTCCTTGCAGGCCTGTGCCTCCTGCCTTGCTTGTAGATTCACAGATGGTTCTTTCTGCCTGATATGCCACTCCACCCCCTCTCCCCATCCCAACTGTCTGCTGGGTGGTTCTCCAAGGATAGACCTGGGACCATTCCAATCAAGATCAGATGGAAAACTTATTCAGAAACCCAGATTTCTGGGTCATGTCTGAGATATACTGCATGCTATTCTCTAAGAAATTTCAATCTAAATTGTGAGAAGCACTGATCTTTAAAATGTATTTCTTCTTTGAAGAAGTAATTCCACCATCATTCATAGATGAGGCCATCCCTTGCACAGGCTCTTAGGGTCTTTCCTCTCTTTGCATAAAGGGTCTCTCCATCTGATCCTCCAGCATTGCTTGTGGTATGAAGTGTATTACCGTTCACAGTACTTGACTGTCTGCCACCAATCCAGTAGAGCCTTTTAAGCAGGGACATTGTTTCTTACATTGCACTTTTTAAAAAATTTGCTGCACTGTAATTTTGCATCATATTGGGGTACAGAGTGTCAGACAAATACATGCACACAGCTCTTGGTACTCTCCCTACCAGATCCCTTTCCTCTCCCTCCTCCCTCCCATGCATGTCTTGGATATTGGAATGGGTAGTTCTGTATACATTCATAGCATTATTTCAACTATTACATTCTTTTGGAACCAGCCTAGATATCCATCAACAAATGACTGAATCACAAAACTTTGGTATATACACACAATGGAATTTTACTCAGCTGTAAAGAAGAACAAAATCATGCCATTTGCAGGAAAATGGGTGGAACTTGAGAATATCATATTAAGTGAGTATAGCCAGTCTAAAAAGAATGAGTAGATATATGTTTTATCTTATATATGGAAACCATATTGCTTTGATCAAAACATCTCAAGGCTTCATATGAAATTGGAAAGCTGTTCTATTACAATTTAATAAGCATTTATTTACTTGTTCATTACCAACTCAAGCTTAGCATGCCATGGTATTAAATTAACATAAGAATATTCTTTAAAGTCAAGTGACTTGTTAGTTTGACTCTAGGATGGTGAGAAAGAAGGTAAGGAAACTATTTTTTCTTCTTTTTAAAAAGAGATACTATTTAAGCAATTGAGAGAAAAATAATAATACCACATATTTAAGTTATGAGCTGAAAGCAAAATCAGAATAGAAATAAGTTGTTGCCAACTTGTCATGCCAAGTTTCTTTCTCATGTGAAAAGTGAACATTAATTCAAATAGAAGAAAATGAAAAAAATAAAGACAAGGGAAATTCTCTTCATGAAACTGAAAAATAGAAACTGAAAAATAGTTTGCATTGTTATTTTAAACAAACCCATAAAATTGGAAAGCTGTACTATTACAAAAAGTCGATAATTTGTTCCTTTTCTTCCCAAAATGATATTACTTAAGTATTTTTTATTCTATCTTCATACACTGCAAAGTACAGAATGTTTACTATAGGGTCATAAAAAAGGCATGCTCATAAAATATCTGTAAGCAGAAGCTTTGTGACAGAATTCTTCTGGTGTCACAATTGCAATTTTATTCAGGAAGATAAACCACCCAATGTTGCTTTCAAATCAATGGCTGTGTATTGAATAGTTACCCTTTCTCCAAACTCTGTCCTAACAAATCAAGGACATTTTGTGTAATTGCAAATGTACACCATGGTCTTCTAGTTCTGGGAATTTTCTCCTCCTCATTTCTCTCTATACACCTGCCTGGAAGATTTTCCAGGGGAGCAGAGGAAAAAGAGAAATTGGACTTAATGTGCTCCATGGCCATACAAAAAGAATCCAAAGAAGATTCCAAAGTAGCACTATAGTTTAATTTAGCTTTAAAGTTGCTCTTTGCTAGTCTCTAAGTTGCGTAATAAATTTGCTTCTGTGGAAATTTGTATTGGTACAGCAACTGGTCAGGGGTGGGTACCTGTTGATATTGACATCAGTGTGAAAATATCACTCCTGTTCAGAACCATCCTCTGAATGACTGCACTTGGATCTCTAAACCATTGGAAGTGTTCGTTTTGCAGACTGTTAGCATTTGAACTCAACTAGTATTTGGTTCTCATAAATCCTAAGCAGCACAATTGTTTTGTGTTGTGCTTTCTGTCCCTGTCCACTGAAAAACCATTTCGCTCTTGACTCAGCGTGTGGCATAGTCACATGAAGTGCCTCAGACAGGAGTCCTAGAGATGAAGTCAAGAGAGACTGTGGTCAGTACGCCTGAGAGAAAGAAGACTTTAGCATGCTCAAGTATATAAAATCTTGTAGCATAATAATTGAATAAAATTAGTGAAATTAAACATATTTATGTTGGGAAAATAAAAACAAAGTTTGAATAGTATCGTGGGAGACAGAAATGGCTTTCATTCTTTCACTCTGGAGTCCCTGAGGACCTCAGTGACTGCACGTTTATAATATGTATCTCAGCATGTCTTGTTGGATGGGTAAACAAACAAACAAGCAAAAAAGTATTCCTGTTTAGTGTATGTATGCTCATGATTTGTATCTTCCTGTTTTTATTCTGACACAAATGGGCTTTTCCCTAGAGATTTTTGGTTCTTCCTGCACACCTGGTTGAGGAGGGCAGGAGAGGTGGCATCCAGACCGGACCTGTGTGGATACAGAGAGGATCTAGGCCATCTTTATAACTTTGCCTTAAGAGGAGGACTCTGGAAATTTCTGCTCCCCACTATGCATCCCTCCCTTCAGCCCCAGCCCATAAATCCATATCCCTAGAGGGTCAAGGGGATCCATAAGTTCTGTTCCATGGAAACATACACCCCAGCTTTGCTGCTTCTTTATTATTGCTGCTCACATAATGCAAAGTTATCAATGCAGGGCTAATACCTTCAAGGGAGGTTAGCTGAAGTTTACAGCAAGGTCTGTACTAGGATAAAGGACTATTCTTAATGAAAAAGCGAAGAACCCTTTCAAGTTCATTAAGAAAGGGGAAATGTTCCCTCTTTCACTGCTGAGTCTTGGCCTGTTCCCCAGGAAATAAAACAAACAGACACTGTGCTTTGTTTATGGAACTTCAAAGCACAAGTCCTGTGACAAGGAACACCCCAGGAGAAGGAGAGTGGCTGCACACTGGCTCCTGTATTTGGGACCATTACAGTCTCTTTCTTACACACATCAGATGGAGGAAGAGCCTTGAAGTTGAAGGATGGTAATAACTGTGAAGGGGAAGGCATTTTAAATTGGACTTAGTGATTTTAGTTGTTACTATCTAATTCCTTTCTCCTGTGCCAATGGCTGAACAATTGGGAAAAAATATGCTGAGCCACAGGAAGGAGGCATATTTATTAACTACTTCTGGTCCAGAGCCAGTGAAGTAAGATGAAAGAAAAGTGAATAGAGAGCCAAAAGATGCAGAAGTCCCAGATTCTAGTCTCAGTGCTGTTACCTGTTTGCTGTGAGATTTTTGGAATAGCTCTTCACCTCTCTGGAGTATGGATTCCTTCCTGGGGTAGCAGGTGGAGGAGAATAAATGCATTCTATGTATCTCATCCACACCATCTTGCAGAGAAAGACTAAGGATCATTTAGCAATGAGTTGTTGAAAATTTAAATTTCTTTCTTATTGAAAATAACTGGATTTTTCTAGGATAGCAATGAATGGGAACAAAAATCACATGTAGATTATCTTAAAGTTTTGAGCTACAAGAATAATGTTTAATGCCATAAAAATGAATTCTAGTGCCTCAGTGAATTTCTCTACGTGGTTGACTATCCTGGTCTCTAACAATACCCATGAGACATGCCAAAATAGGAACACCTAATGTAAGACCAGCTATAACCCAAAACAGCAGTAGATCCATATGTGTTCCTAATCTATACGCCGGGGTTCAGATATGAGGCTGGGAGATGAAGAGGTTTGATGAGAGTCTCTGAGCCCCTAGAATTTAGCTGGTGACCAATTTTATGGGGCTTCCTGCATGGGTTGTATATGGTTAAAGGGCTATAAAGACCTTGAAGCTGTCTACTGTGTAGTAATGGGACCACTCTCCCGTTTCTGCCCTCACTAGGTCTCAATTTATCCTAGCACTCAAATCCCTCCACGGAATTCACTAATTAATTAATGTCTGCCAGTAGAAAATGCTGAGGATCTGAAATAAAGCCTTGGTAGTGAAGATGGAGAGGAGGGAACAGATTTCAATGAGGTGTCCCACGTGGAAAGATAGAAATAATAGAAACACAGGCCTCCTTTACCAGAAATAGCCTCCATCCTTCTTATGGCCCACACTGCTGCATCCTTCAGTCCTTCAAATTCAACAGAAGCATCATTTCCTCCAGAAAACCTTCTTTCTCAGTCGGCTTGACTGCCACCCTAGCAGCCACTGCTACTTCTACCACAGCTACATAATGGTTGTGGATTCCCTTGGTTATCTCTCTAGCCAGTCTCTAAATCCTTTTAGAAAGACTCCTCAGGTTCAACTATGTAGCTCACAGTGGCCAGAAAAGATTTCTGCCCACTGCTGTTGCACAGGGAACATTTAGTGAGCAAATGCCTGGATTCCTGAAGTGGAGGGCAAGGGAGAAGCAGGTACCTTGGGCAGTGATCAGGTTTCTGTTTTGGATGTCTAACTGAAACGTCTAGTACTGGTATTGAGTATAATCTTGTAAATTGAAAAGCATTACCTAAAACCTGAGTTATTATTAAATTTATTTTGAAATCACTAGGGTTTTTTTTTACACTCAAATTCCCTTAAATTTTACTTTCAAGTTTAGAAAGTTGGTAGACCATGAATCAGGCTTTTTTTTTTTTAAATATAATTGGACATGTTTATTTATATTATTAACAATTTGTTATAAATAACAAATCCACAGATCATGGGCTATAATTTTGTGGGAGTGCCTCTTTCTTTGCTTGGTAAGTGAGAAGCATGTGTGTGTAGATGAATTACAATTTATTATGTTACACAAAGAAAACATTTTGAAATAGCTTAATTTATTGAGTTTTTTTAAGTCTGTTTTTGTAATTAAAGGAAGTTTCCTTTTAATTTAGTTCTTAGCAGTTGATGTTTAATTACCATATAAAAACTGATAAACAGCCGGGTGTGGTGGCACACACTTGTAATCCCAGTACTTGCGAGGCTGAGACAGGAGGATTGCAGGTTGGAAGCCAGCCTCGGTAACTTAGTGAGGTCCTGTTTCCAAATAAAAAATAAAATATAGGTGTGGATCAGAGATAGAAGGCCTCTGAGTTCTATACCTAGTACCAAAAAAATAAATGAATAAATAAGTAAATAAATACTGATATACAATAGTGATTTAGAGTTGACAGTGGAAAAAATAGATTATGAACGGAGAATAAATCTCTAAATATTGTTAAATGAAAGTGAAAGATCATTACTCCCTAAATTTGATGAGCTTTCTTTAAAAATTAAACATGTTAGATAATTTTTCTTTACACTTCTTTGAACACACCTAGTGTGACATATTATATTTTAAATAAGAGAGATATTGAAGAAGAGTTCATCTCTTTCATTTAGTTTAGCAAAGGATTTATCAAAGGATTTTTTTAAACTGTAGCTGGCCTCAGCCATGTGATACAACCCCAAATGAGCTCTGTTAACCCCTAGACTGATAAATGATAATAGATTGTTTCAAGACAAATTAATTAATTAATTGTAGCTGGTTTGTTTGGATTCTACATATTTTTAAAGTGAGGAGAGACTTGAAGTGGTTAATTGGATTGTGCAAACCTCCAGTGTCACTTCACTTAAACTTCTGGAGATACTGTCACCTCCTATAGTACTTTTCTAGTGTTTCTCTTTTCTTCCCTAAGGAAATTGATTGCTGGTGATTTCTACTGTCCTGCTACTTTGCTTAAGTTTCTACCTAGTAATGACACTATCACAGTGTGGTTGTGTGAGTCTGTGTCTGGGGTTGCAACTGGTTGTAAGAGCCTTGGAAGAGTCAGCACATGACATTTTTATCTTTGGGTTTCACCAGTGCTCAGCACACAGCAGATATCCAACAAGTGTTTGCAAAATTACTTTAATTATCCTTCTATTCTCTGTTTTATTGAGTGAGAAGACAGAGGTAACTTATTTGGCCAATTGAATTCTATGAATGTTATTTCAAGTTCATCTCATTAGCCTATTTGGCTTTCCAAAGATAGGACTTATTATATAAATATATAATACCTATTGTAATGCAACTAATATAACATATATAATATAGAATTTGTGTGTGTGTGTGTGTGTGTGTGTGTGTGTGTGTGTGTGTGTATGTATATCACTGGGAACTGAACCCAGGGGCATTCTACCTCTGAGCCACACCCCAGCCCTTTTTATTTTTTTTATTTTTTTATTTATTTTTTTTTTTTGCGGTACTGGGGATTGAACTCAGAGGCATTCTACCTCCGAGCTATACCCCCAGCCCTAGTTTTTATTCTTTATTTTGAAACCGAGTCTCACTAAGTTGCGGAGTGCCTCACTAGGTAGCTGAGGCTGGCCGCGAACCCGGATCCTCAGGTCTCAGCCTCCCGAATGCTGGGATTACAAGCGTGCGCCACCACGCCCGGCTTATTTTTTGTTTTGAAATAGGGTCTCACTAGGCTGCCGAGAATCCCACTACATTGCTGAGGCTGGTCTTGAACCTGCAATCGCCCTGCCTCCCAAGTATTGGAATTACAAGTGTGTGCCACTACACCTATCTCACATATTCTTTTTTTTTTTTTTTTTTTGCGGTACTGGGGATTGAACTCAGGGGCATTCTACCTCCAAGCTATGCCCCTAGCCCTATTTTTTTATTCTTTATTTTGAAACCGAGTCTCACTAAGTTGCGGAGTGTCTCACTAGGTAGCTGAGGCTGGCCGCGAACCTGGATCCTTTGTCTCAGCCTCCTGAATGCTGGGATTACAAGCGTGCGCCACCACTCCCGGCTTATCTCACATATTCTTTTGATGACTTTTTCCTGATTTAGTTTTAGTCCTGATCACTTGCCCATTTGCTTGCCCTCAAGACTGGAAAAGAAGCCAAGCTTTTGTGGGGAAGCAGAGCTGTGATTTGGAGTTTGGAGGGGACACATTGATATCCTCCTCAGATGAACCTCCTAGATTACACATTGTATATGAGTGAAATACAGTGAAGAAAGGCATCAGCCACCTAAAGGGAGGAAAGAACCCAGAGGAGCGTGAGCTATGTTGGTAATGAGGGCAAGAGAACAGTGGTTGGTGGTTTACACACAATAGAGAGGGAGGGTTGGAGCTGTGAGCTGAGTTGCCACAAGAATCTGAATCTCAGGAGTATTTTGAACACAAAGTCACTTTCCAGCTGTTGACAGTGTGACTGTGTGTGGTGAAGGGTGGAGGGTGTGGGAGAGAAGTGGGAGGAAAGGGAAGGAATCTGTCAGGGAGGTCAGGAGACAAGAGGCAGAGCGGAATTTGAAGCTTTGCGGATGTTCTACTGGAAAGAGAGCTAAGAAATGTCATGCTGCAGGGACTAGTAACTTACAGTTGAAGTCTTTATGAATAGGATTTTTTCACTAGATGAGCAATAGGAGCTATGCTAGCCAGAGGCATACGAGCTTGGTTAATATTTCTAGCAGAGGAAACAATGCTTAGGCAAGTACTTGATAGGATGTTGAAATCTGAACCTGTTACAGATTTTAGCCTTTACTCTTTGGCATTTTCCAATGATATAAACGGTGAAATAAGGATGCTAACTAATCATAACATTAATTCATTTATAAAAGCCAGATTGAGTTTTTGAGAAACAATCTGAGACTTGGCTTCCTCTGAGATTTTTATCATACAAAGGGAAGTCATAAGTGATTGGTAATGAGACTGTAAAAGGATAATGTTGGATGTTTTCAATCAGGAAACTATATTCAGATAATTTCCTGGAGACTATGAATAATCTTGATGGACTTCAGGGTGCAAATCGTGACATTATTTTTAGGATATGGCCAAGGAGAAAGGACATCTTGGCAGCATTATCCCAGTAACAGAAATAATAGCATATCTCATGACTCTTGGCCCAGTTCAGGAAATAAGCCAACATTTTTTTTTCAGAAACTATTCAATACCAGGTGATCTGCCAAATGATTGGAGCACAGGAGATAAAGCCAAGATCCTGCTGACCTCACCCAACTCACCCTTTGGAATCAAATGATTAAAGCCAGACAGAAATGCTTTATTACTGTACAAAAAATATAGGAGGAACTACTTAATGTTTATTTTGTAATATGGAAAAATGAGGGGGGAAGAGGAATTAAGGAATAAAGAATGTTCAGAAAGGAAATGGGGGAAAATGATAAAATAATTTCAAAATTACATAGATCAGCAAATTTTAATGAAGTTCGAATTACATAAAACAAGTATGAAGATTTGGATTTAGAAGATTGGTTAATAAAAACAGGAATGAAAAAGATAGTAGAGTAGTGTCGCTTCAAAAATTGCAAGGACAGTGACTGCAAGGGATCTGGAACCAAGAGGAAGAATTATCATATTAATATGACAAGCAAGAGGTGTCTGGAGCCATATGGATGTGGAGACACTCTTCAAAAATTATGAAGGATGAATGTTGAAAATATTTGGGAGGAGACTCATTAACTGAGTTATTCGACAAATGTTTATGGAATGCTTTCCACATGTCAGGCATTGTACTAGACATTAAGAACATACACACAGGTAGCACATGATGCTAAACTCAGGGAACTTAGGATCTGAAGAAAGGTGAGAATGCTGGGGGAAAAGGGTGGTAAAGGGAGAAGCTGGTGCACAGTGTGGGGCAAAGGAGATAGGAAAGAGTAAACCCAGCTCCCCTCTGCCAGCTGTAGTCACAGCTACTCTAGACCTTTGTCTAGGTTTATCAGAATTCACCTACTATTCTTTTAGCATGAGAGACCTGTACCTTTTCCTTACCACTTTGTTAGTAAGTAACAGAGACTGGTTTATAAATAATATAGGATTTACAGAATAAAGCAAATAGAGTAATAAAGATAGTATAGAATGTCTTCTATATTTAGCTCTGATACATTTGATACATGGTTACTTAAAAATTACCTTTAAAAGCACTTACATGTGAACAACAAATGCAGTTTATAATTCTGTGTCATCCTAGGATAAATGCTTAAGAAATTTGATTAGAAAAAGAGATTGATGGTGAACCCTGGTATATTATATAACCTCCATTATTATTTGTTTTACATGGAGATTTGAATGAGAAGTAAGGGCTTTCATTACTTCTGTAAATGCTACAAAATGAGAAGAGTTTCCAAATTACTTACAAAGTCACTTAATTTGTTGTTGGACAAGTAATAGATCAGTCTTGGCCATCAAAAGTCTGAGCTCCAAACTACTAATTGGATACTTCCCTAAATAAGCACCCTGTAAGAGGATACTGTTAAGTACTTTAATCTTATTTTCTTTTTCCTCCGTGACCTTTGTGAAGTTAGGTGCTGTGTAGTAATCACACTAAGAAGGGGCTTCAAGTCTTCTCTACAAGATGGTGAGGCATAAGCACAGAGAAATGGTCCTCCCGTATTTTATCACAACATGCCGCAGTACTGTGCACGTACCTCCAGCATGATAGATACCTTCCCGTTTGAATTCATGCTCATGTCAAGTGGAGATGAATCTAAATCAGATCTTGCTCTCTCCCATTTGCCCATAGTGCTTAAGTGTTCCATTTTTCTCATTTTGAGAGTGTCTAGAAATATGTGGCACTGTTGAAAGAATCTTAGAAGACTCAAACAAACTCAGATCCAAATATTTTGGCTGAAACTTTTTGGGGGAGGATATTGGGAATTAAACCCAGGGGTATTCTACCTCTGAGTTATACCCTTACCTTTTTCTATTTTTTTGCTTTCAAACAGGATCTCACTGGATTGCTGACCCTCACTAAATTGCTGAGGCTGTCCTCAATACTGCGATCCTATTGTCTCAACCTCCCAACTACTGGGATTACATGTATGTGCCACCACTCTTGGCTTGGCTGAATATTTTAACATTTCTCCTCCTTGTGAAAGATGCAGGGTTGAAGAGTGGAGATCTGTGGATTTTCCCCATAGAAGAGAGCCCAACCTGCTTAAAGGCTGGCTATCAGGAATGGACCACTTTTCCAAAGAGCAGGGAGAGCCATGCTTCAGGGATGACCATGAACTCTCTCTACCCAATAGCACCACACTTAGGCTAAGTCACAGTATTGTAGAGGAAGCCATCAGGTTTTCCCCAGCCTGGTCTTCTGCACAGTGCAAGAAATCCTCCAAACACACCTTACTAGGTCATTACTGTCCTTGGCTAGATCTTTTATTCAGTGAAAGGAACTCTCTTACACCAGCCAGCTGACTCCTTTTTGTTGTTGTTTTTATGTTAATTCAAAACCAAGACCCTTATAATGGGCTGCATCTGCTCCCTTAGGTCACCTTGACATTAAGTCCCTTGAAACTATGTAGGACAGATTTTATCACTTTTTGTTTGTTTGTTTTGTTTTTCCTACAGATTTGCATTTTGCATATTTTCAGACAAGGATTATGAAGTCATTTCCCAGTTTGCCTCTTCTAGGGAAGCATCCCTAGTTACATGATGTGTAACTAACCATTCCTAACCATTCCTCTTGGGCTTGTGTGCCCAGGGCTGACTGCAGCATTTTGGTAGGATATACCCTGAGGACCGCAGGATCGTCACTTTCTTTAACCTAGAGTTGCATTAATTGGGTAGAAGTAATTTGAAACTTTGAATATATTGGGAAAGTCATTCCTAAATTAGAGAGAATTTTGGAGCTCACAGAGGCAGACAAAACTAAAATTTTTGAATTCTAACCCATGTTCTTCCCAGGAATCACCTTGCTGGACATCTTTATTAGTCATGTTTTGAGAGGCCACTAGCATTTCTCAGGTCACTCTAAAAAATTAGTATTGTTAGCCTGGTGAGGTGGCACACACTTGTAATTCCAGTACTTGGGAATATCAGACAGGAGAATCACATGTTAGAGGCCAGCCTCCGCAATTTAGTGAGGCCCTCTGCAACTTAGTGAGACACTTTTTCTAAATGAATGAATGAATAAATAAATAGGGATAGGGTACAGCTCAGAGGTCAAACATCCTCAGATTTAATCCCCAGCAACGCGCGCGCACACACACACACACACACACACACACACACACACAAATTAGTATTGTTAAGGCCATTTTATTCAGAAGAAAAACTGATTGCAAAGCATTGTTATTTTATGGCTACAGTGAATTGCACAGTAGGCATTTTCCCTTTGTGGTCTCTGATCTCTATGAAATCCCAGGAGAATAAGGAATCTCTGAGGTGATCAGATCTTCAATCCTTTTTTTTATTGCCATAGCAACTAAATCTGTTTGTATAGCTCAAATTAGTTAATCAATTGTGGTCTCTGATTTATGTTGTTTGACAGAAGCCATCCCTGAAGATTATTGACTCTTTGTTCTTCTTTAGCTAATAAGTGCCCCTATTAGGAGACAGTATTGCCAGAGATGATAGACACTGAATTATCTGGAGGACTCCTGCAGTGTGTGTCTGAGATCTCATTCCGGGATAATTACTTTGAATAACAGTTAAAGCCATGCTTTTTCCATTGTATGTTATTGATTAAAGAGAGAAACAAGCACACAATTCTCAGTTTCCTGGAATAGGTCACACACTTTATTTTCACAATGAACAAATATTCAAAGCCCAAAGTAAGACATTAGATCTGAAAAAAGATATGTTTTCCCCCAGATATTTGAGTTTATTTACATTGAGATTTTAAATATTATAATAATAAACTAATACCTAGCTATACTTGTAGTTAATAGGCTTCATGCAGTAGTATAAAAGAAATGTAGCTTTGGGTTTCTTTATATCTTTGTAGCAGCTTGGTATTAAAATATTTTTATATGCATTCTCTCGTACTGAATCAACTACTATAGATCACTCCAAATTCAATATTCATAGTCCTCAGCCACTATTGTGGTTATGAGCTTAGCTTCAGTTTCATTTGACCCTGTTTAGTCAGATATTCTACCCTTTTCTTATCTAGGTTAATTGCGAAATGATGATTATCATTTTCTACTTTATATAAAGTCCATTTCCTAGCATTAGTCTCTCAATTCATTGGTTTGTATTATGTTTACCACTGGAAGAATTTAATTGGTCCCAACATACCACTTCTAGTTTGTTATAATCCACCTATTCTCACCGGTGTTTCTACATTGAACTGGAGATTTTTTAAGGTGTCACTCCTTTGAGGCCTAATTCATGAACTACTTCAGCATTGAACTTACAAAAAGAAATGCAAATCACAGACATACCTTTTTGAACATCTCCCTAGTTTATAATTCCCTGCGTGTCTGGCATATTTTACTTGTATAAAATGTGTGCATGAAGCATATGAGTCACATCTTCAAGTCCCAACAGCAATAGGAGGGCTATGTCATCATAATAAAGACTTCTACATCTAACCAGCATCCACATATTAAGCTTTCTCAATTTGCATATTTAGAAAGCCTGTAGGGTTGTGGGTGAGAGTAGCAAACCAATTGCAATATGTCTTATCTACAATCCGTATCAGGCTTTGTGAATTTACATATGGCTAATCAAAGCAGTTGGTGTGTACAAAGATCCCTTCAGCAAATCAATTGGTACAAGAGAATTCCCCACTATGAGGATTCTCATCCCACTTCCCTTCTGTATGCTAACTTGTCTGGTGGGAAGTTCCTAGGTAAAATTTTCCGACCTTCCTCATCCAACAATCATGTCTCCATACGCGTAAGGGGTCTCATGAACTTCATAGATACCTACCTCGAGATTAAGGTAATATTACCTTTATCCCTACACGAATAAATATTTGTATACAACGCATGTGTTAATAGGAAAGTTTGGATAGGTTAGATCATTTTATATGGGATACCCTTCTGCTATGTGAAATAGCTCCATTAATATAAGTACTCTGCCAAGGCTAACTCTATCCATTTCTGCCAATTCTATCAAAATCAGCTGAGTAAATATAATAGGATTCACTGTAGATCTCAGCTCTGCTTCCCTTCACCTTGGTTTGGATAATGTGTAAATTTAGAAAATGAAATAGTTTTATGGTTGCAGAAAAGTCTTAGGGATTTGGAGAGAGGAGACTGAGATCATACAAGGGTGAAAGCATTTGGCCAGACTCTTACCAGGCACCTAAGTAGGAATAGGGCAGTAAGCATTTGCTAATTAACTCCAGACTGTTGCCATGGCCCAGAATCTTTTCAATCTGTCATTCTCACTAGAATCTCTCAATCTGAGTTGACAATAATGATGGAACCTCTTTCCTGTTGCTGCCTCATGAGGTAAAGAACTGTGTGGTTCCCCTGGATGCTAATTCTCTTTGGGAGCCACTTTCTTATTCTGAACATGCTTATGGGACCCTTTTCTTAGAGAATCAGGCATCATTGACCAGTAATAGCTTGTATTGTGGCATCCTGGTTTGGCATAATACCCTTTCCTAGGAGATAACCATGATAACACCCCCAGTCCTATCCAAAGGCATTATTCCAAGCCTGTCAGGGGAGACTCTCCCCTTGTTCCCACAAAACTTCAATTCTTGGGACTTTTGAGGGCTCCAATAAGCAGAGGAAAAACCACCCCTGGAACTTGGATTAACACAAATATGACTCTCATTCTTACTTATTCCATGTGCTGCTTGTGTGTCTTACCTGAATTTGTTTCCTCATCTATAAAATGGTGACAGCCATATCCACTCCCCATTTCATGGAGTGAGATTATAACTAAAAAGCATAACCTCTTTTGTGGCATTTATTTGTTGCTTAATATGGGTTTGTTGCCTTTCCCTAAAATTTCCCTAAAAGACTTTGAATAACATGCAACTTTATAGAGATAAGACAGTAGAGTTTGAAACTATTTTTAGAGGAAAATGACATCAAATGAAAACAATGGACAATCATATAAGTGAAAGCAAAAATCCAGACACTTTCAATTTGCTAAATGTCCCCAGAGATACAGTATGTGAGATATAGTAGTGCACACATATAAAAGAAAAGAAGACCACCAAAGCAAATGAATTTTAGGTACAGCCTAAAAGAAGCATATGGAAAAGCACTGTTTGGGAGGGTCAACGCCTGGCAAGAATGATTATTGACTGTCATGGTGACTTGGTAAGTAAATCCTTGGGGAGTGCTCCTGAAGGTAGAGTCACTTCTCCTCCTTCTAAAGGTGGTGTTAGCAGGTTGTCATCCTCAGGGTTTCTGAAAATAAAGAAATAATGAGGGGAAGTAATCAGCTTTTGAGGATGTGCTGTCAACCTCAGAGTCAAGAATGCATAGGAGATTGAGTCAGGAAACCCAGTAGTCAGCCCCACCTCTGCTAAGCTCTGCCCAAGAGAGGAAATGGCTTTTCAAAACCCTAGATGTTAGATTCAGCCACAGGGTTTGGAGTTTTGTTGTTTTAACCCATTCTAGTATAGTCTTATGTCTGTTGTTGTGAGAGATTTCAAACTAAAAAGATAGCTGTAGTTGCAGAGATGACAAATGCCTGGAACGAGCTTATATTAAAGGAAGAGGAAATTATAACTGAATATATCATTTTATGCTGGGCTCAGAATTTTATTTTTTAAGCAAATAAATTTCAACAGCAAGTTTCTGGGTAGATTTTTATGTTAGCTTTCTCTAAAATAATGTATTTTCTGTCACTGTAACAAAATACCTGAAGCTGAGTAATGAATAAAGAAAAGAGGTCTATTTAGCTCAGTTTTGGAGTCTGAAAGTCCAAGATGACTATCCATTCAGCTTCTGGTGAGGTCCTCATGGCAATGGAGAGAGTGTATGCTGAAGATATCACATGGCTAGAAAGGAAACCAGAGACCAAGGAGGGGCTAATCTTGCTCTTTTCTTTTTCTTTCTTTTCTTTTCTTTTTTTTGCAGTATTGGGGATTGAACTCAGGGGCATTCTACCCCCAAGCTATATCCCCAACTCTATTTTTTATTCTTTATTTTGAAACAGGGTCTTACTAAGTTGCAGAGTGTCTTACTAGGTAGCCGAGGCTGGCCTCGAACCCGGATCCTCTGGTCTCAGCCTCCCAAATGCTGGGATTACAAGCATGTGCAACCATGCCCAGCTAATCTTGCTCTTTTCTAATGACCTTTTATCCCTGGAACTAACTGGGGTCCCAGGGGAACCACATTAATTCCTTCTGAGAGCAGCACTCCCAGTGACATAATCACCCTGCACTAAGCTCCACCTGCTAGAGGCTACATCACCTCCTAATACCACCACCATGGGGCCCAAGCTTCCATTACTTGAACTCTTGGGGACAAACCACATCCACAAACGACAGCACCCTCTGCTTCCACTCTCCTCTCTTTCCTTCCCAAGGTGGAACTCAAGGTCATATAGCATTTTCCTTTGGGCATAGAATATCCTTAGCCCAAAGGAAAATCCTTCCTTTAATATAAGCTTGTTTCAGGCATTTGTCATCTCTGCAACTACAGCTATCTTTTTAGTTAGAAATCTCTCACAACAACAGACATAAGACTATACTAGAATGGGTTAAAACAACAAAACTCCAAACCCTGTGGCTGAATCTAACATCTAGGGTTTTGAAAAGCCATTTCCTCTCTTGGGCAGAGCTTAGCAGAGGTGGGGCTGACTACTGGCTTCTCTGAATATAAACCATCCTTGACAATGTCCCAGCTGTAAAGGAGCACTTGCTTCAAGGACAGTGACTTGCGATGATGTTAAAGTTCTGCAGATGGGCTGTGGGCTGTGGGATTGTTCTCACTCCCTTACCCTTGCTCCTGTGACTATAAACATGCACAGACAGAAGATATCTCTTTTTAAAGCACTGACAGGACTACAGAGTCTTTTCTCCCCATTAATATGTCCAAAGAGTTGCATCCATTTCCCTGCAAATAACATGATTTTGTTCTTCTTTATGGCTGAGTAAAATTCCATTGTGTACATTTCTCATAGTTTTGTAATCCATTCATCTGTTGATGGACATCTTGGCTGCTTCCATAGTTTGGCTATTGTGAATTGTGCAGCTATAAACATAGATACACATGCATCGGTCTGATAGTTTGGTTTCCATTCTTTTGGGTAGATACCCAGAAGTGGTATTGCTGGTTCATATGGTAGGTTTACTCCCAGGAAAACATTATGTTAAGTGAGATTAGCCAGTCACAAAGAGTAAAGAAGCATATGTTCTCTCTAATATGCGGATGCTAGGGAGAAGATGGGGCATAAGAGGGTCTCCAGATGAAAAGGAGAGACCCTTGATAAGCAAAGAAGTTGATTTAATCGAAGGAGATGGACGGGGGGGGGGGTGGCACCCTAAGACACATGATGTACTTACACAATTATATCAAGGTCACTCACTGAACTGAACCTGAGAGGAGGGAGGGCGAGGGAGTGGGGTGGGAATTGGGGAAGGGGTCAAATGAGAAATGTGTGCAAATATGTTGTTATCAATCTGTACCTAACAAAGATGTATGCTTACAATGCATGAATTATTACAATAAAAAAAATATGTCCAAAGAGCAAACTGAACATCCACATGGAGCATCTGTTAGGAGTCCAAGGCATTCACAAGCAGGGCTGGCAGAAGTGCCAGCACTATTTTCATTTGTTTTTCCATCAAATACTGTTTACTAAGTGCCTGCAAATGTCACCCTGGATTCTGTACCAAGTGCCTAAAAAATAAATAAATAAAGTTATTGTTTTTAAGAAGTGGTAATTCGAGCCAGGCGTGGTGGTGCACGCTTGTAATCCCAGCATTCGGGAGGTTGAGACCAGAGGATCCGGGTTCTTGGCCAGCCTCAGCTACCTAGTGAGGCACTCCGCAACTTAGTGAGACTCGGTTTCAAAATAAAGAATAAAAATAGGACTGGGGGTGTAGCTTGGAGGTAGGATGCCCCTGAGTGAGTTCAATCCCCAGTACTGCAAAAAAAAAAAAAAAAAAAAAAAAAAAAGATGGTAATTCGGAGTTGCTAGGAGAGAGACATTGTGAATCTTGGGCTAGCTGCCTGTTTGTGTTATGATCAGTGGGCATGGTGTCTCACAAGCCTGCATCTTCAATATCTGGACATAGTTCTTATTGAAGTTTCTACTCTTGAGACTAAGAAAGAGGTTTGGAGATGAGATGAGCAGGGTAGTGACCTCTGATGACTACTCCTTTCCCAAAGGAAAGAATTGGAGCTTCTTACAAATTTAGTTAGAAGACTTTCGTGATCAACTTTAGACAACCAACCTTGGGATTCTTGAACCTCAGCAGGTATAAAGGTGGATGTGAACTTTGCTCTTTCTTGAGCCTGCTCGATCTTCTAGGTCACATCACTTGAATTACAAAGCATCTCGGGTGACATTTGGGTTGAAAGCCATGCTTATTTGCACAGATCAGTTTGTCACAGTGTGTGTGTTAGCTTCATGTCACTATAACAAATACTATGTCATTATAATAATAATAAATCTTTGAAGAGAAAAGGTTTATTTTGGCTCACAGCTTTGGAGATTCCATTCTATGACCAATTGGTGCTCTGGGGCCTGTGGTCAGGAAGGTGTAGTAGAAAAAAGCCAACTCACCTTGTATCTGGGAAGCCAAAGAGAAGAATAGGAAGAGCTGGGTCTCACAGTACCTTCAAGGGCACAGCCCAGGGACCTAAAGACCTCACACCTGGCTCCACCTCCTAAAGGCACCATCACCTCCCAGGAGCACCTCCGTGGGGACCAAGCCTTTACCTGTGGGAGACACTTAAGATACTAACATAGCACCATGAAAAGAGAAATTTCTGTAGATGTTTATGAGAGTAACTGAATAGCATAAAATAAGTTAAGGGGAGGGGTTAAGATATACAAAGGACATTATCTTTCTTTATGTGTGTGTGATACTAGGGATTGAACCCAGAGACATTCTACCACTGAGCTACATCCCCAGCCCTTTTTATTTTTTGTTTTGAAACAGACTCTAACTCAGTTTCTGGGAGAATTCTTTACATTGCTGAAGCTGACCTCGAACTTGCAGTCCTATCTCAGCCTCCCAAGTACTGGGAGTACAGATATGACCCGCTCCACTTGACATTAACTTTTTTTTTTTTTAAGATTTTATTCCACATTCTTTCTGATGACTATATGAATCTAGAAGAGGTGAAAGATATATGCAGAGATGCCAAGACCAGTTATGATATTTTCAAACCTACTTTAACTGATTTATTCCACATCAAAATCTTTGCCAAAATGAGGCATTTCTCTGAAGGTGTTTATATTTTGTGTTGTCTTGTTGCTGACACAATTATTATCCTTCAGTTCCCATGATCATGTCTTCAGCCTCGATAAGGAGAGACCCTCAGGCTGCCTTGTCAGGCTGAGTTTGAAAATTGCACACTGAAATGTGAAGATATGACCTTTAGGAAATGGAGAGATAAGCCAGGCATGGTAGTGCATGCCTATAATCCCAAGACTTGGGAGGCTGAGACA
Source organism: Graphiurus murinus (assembly GCA_004027655.1). Classification (NCBI taxonomy): domain Eukaryota; kingdom Metazoa; phylum Chordata; class Mammalia; order Rodentia; family Gliridae; genus Graphiurus; species Graphiurus murinus. Next base: position 144,717 of record PVLC010000636.1, on the reverse strand, counting down.
GGAGGATCACAGGGTTGAGATCAGCCTCAGCAATTTAGCAGGTTCTCAGCAATCTGGTAAAACCCATTTCAAAAAATCAAGTAAAATAGGGCTGCGAGTATAGCTCGGAGGTAGAGTGCTTCTGGGTTCAATCCACAGCACTAAATAATTAAGTAAATAGATAAATAAATACATAAAAGAAGTGGAGAAATAAATAAAAGTGTATCTAGAAAAATGTATCTAAATAGGGTTAATTCCCATGGGAAACTGGACACGGTGGCACACACCTATAATCCTAGTACTTGGAAGACTGATACATGGAGGGTCACAGGTTCAAGGACAGCCTCAGCAAGTAGTGAGACTCTCATCAACCTAACGAGACCTTGTTTCAAAATAAAAATTAACAGGTAAGACTGAGGGTGTAGCTCTGAGGTAGAATGCCCCTAGGTTCAATCTGCAGTATCACACATAAGATTTCCATGGGAAAAATGTCTTGTTTTATACTTAAAAAGATTAATATTGAGGATAGAATATGTAATAGTTGTGTCTCTTCATTGCTAAAGCATTGAAAGTTACTGATAAGTTATCTATCTTCCAGGGAATCCACATCGTGAGCTGAACCAAACCACTTGTGAGTTTGTGTCTTTGGCAATGGCAGAGTGTTTATCTTCTTTTAAATTCTTAGCATTTGTTGGAAGTGAGCAAAAGGAGGGAAGAGATAGGGAGAGAGGCAAAAAGCATGACAAAAAGATTAAGGGAAGGAAGGAAAGTATGAGAGAGAAAGAATACATTAAATGAAACTGTTAAAGACTATATGTTGTACACACACACACACACACACACACACACACACACACACACACTAATTGGGTATGGTGGTGCATATCTGTAATCCCAGTACTTGGGAGGCTGAAATGGGAGGGTCGCAGGTTCAAAGTCAGTCTCAACAATTTAGTGATATCCTCAGAAACTTAGCAAGACCCTGTTTCAAAATTAAAAATATAAAGGTCTGGGGATAGAGCTTTGAGGTAGAATGTCCCTGGGTTCCATCTTCAGTACCAGAAAACACACACATGCACACACACAGATGGACTTGTCCAACTCACGCAGTTACTGACAAGACTTGGAACCAGAATTCAGGTAGGTCTTTATAATCTATCTCCCTCTAGTTCCTCTGCTTCACAGTGGGAAATCATTTCATAAGCATTTGGAAATCCTTGAAGAGATTTATTAAAATTAAAAATCTTTGAAAGAGAAACCATGTTTTAAGTTGAGTTATTTAAGTGTAAGGGAGCCAAAGAGGATTTTGAAAGGCCCCCAAAGGTTACATTTCACAGATAGAAAAAAAAATATTAAAACCACCTGGAAAGAAATTCTTCAAGTTATTTCTTTAGTATTTCCTTACCATATTGCAACTTTACAACAATATAATATACTAGCAGCCTCATATCTCACATTGCTATCCGAACTTGGACTCCTTTGCCCTCTTTGACTTTATTTATTTTCTTTCTAGTTTCTGTGTTTTGCTGTTCTTTCTGTCCATTCCACATGGCTTCCAACTCTGCTCTCTCTCTCATTTAGGTCGGTAGTCTTTCTTGAATCTCTAATTTTTCTTCTTGCTTTTTTTTTTTTTTTTTTACCTGGTGATTAGCAAAAAAAAAAAAAAAAAAAAAAGCTGCATGAACCTCAATGTAGACAGAGGTTCTATGATCTCAGCTTTCTATGAATTACTGGTGGCACTTTACAATGGTACAACTCTTTAGAGATGCAATTTAGGATTATGTATTAAGAGCCATGAAATTGTTTATTTGCACCATTCAGTCCTTCCTCTGCTTTCCCCTTAACCTCTTCTCTTGCCTGGTACTGATACTTCCCTACTGGTTTATCTGTTGTCTTCTACTTGGTATCCCTCCTCCTTCTCCTCCTTCTTGTCCTCCTCCTCCTCCTCCTCCTTCTTTCCAGTGCTGAGGGCTGAGCCCAGGGCCTGGCACAGGCTAGGCAAGTGCTCTACCACTGAGCTACATCCCCAGCCGTCCTTTTCCTCTTTCTTCCACCTTTCCTCCTCCCACCCTTTTGTCTCTTCTCCTCTGAGGTTAACTATTGGCAGACTGTCACTGGAAATCTGTTATAGGACTCAGTTATTTCTCCATTATGCAATCGAATGTCCCCAGAATAGCTGCTATTACTGTTTTTTTTCTTCTCCTGGTGAAGACTTTTCCACAATATAAAAGTTTCAGAATAATACTCATAGTATTGGAAGGTAGTCTGTTTGAAATTTTAGAATCTGGATTTCCAATCACTATCCTCTAGAAGTCTTTTTTTTTTTTTTTTTTTGCGGTACTGGGGATTGAACTCAGGGGCATTCTACCTCCGAGCTATACCCCCAGTCCTATTTTGTATTCTTTATTTTGAAACCGAGTCTCACTAAGTTGCGGAGTGCCTCACTAGGTAGCTGAGGCTGGCCGAGAACCCGGATCCTCCGGTCTCAGCCTCCCGAATGCTGGGATTCCAAGTGTGCGCCACCACGCCCGGCTCCTCTAGAAGTCTTAATTTTACCGTGTTATTCTATAGAAGCATTTTATTTCTTTTTTCCCTAACCAACAGCCATAGGATAGATAGGAACATTTATGTAGCTTTAACTTTGACTTATTCAGGTATTATACAATAAAATGCAATCCACTTTAATGGTATGGCTTGCTGCATTTTGGTAATGTATATAACTGCATAACTACCACCACTATCAAGATAAAAACCAACTCCTTTGTCTTAAAAAGTTGCCTTGTGATCTCCACTGTTGATTTCTCCCCTGATGTGCTTTTTGTCTTGTGGTTTTGCTTTTGTGAAAATGTGGATTTCGCTCCCTTTGAGTAAATACCTAGGACTAGAATTGCTGGATCATATGTTAAGTATGCCTTTAATTTTATAAGAAATAGCTAAACTGTTTTCCAAAATACACGCATGACTTTGCATTCCCAGCAGCAGTGTATGAGTGTGCTACTTGCTCCGCAGCCTTGTTGGCACTTGGTATTGTCAGTCTTCTTAAGTATAGCCTGCCTCATAGCTGTGTCATGATTTCTTATTGTGGTTTAATTGACCTTTATCTAATATCTAGTGATGTTGAACTTCTTTTCATGCACTTAGTGTCCATGTGCATACCTTCTCTTGTGAAGTGTTTATTGACTGTCTTTCTGAATTGTAAGAGGTTTTATATATGTGTGTGTGTGTGTGTGTGTGTGTGTGTGTGTGTGTGTGTGTATACACACACATTCTGGATTCAAGCTCTTTGCTAGACATGTTTTACAAATATTTTCTCCCAGTCTGTTGCTTGTATTTTTGTTTTCTTAACTGTATTTTTCAAATAGTAAAGTTTTTCATTTTGTTGAAGTCTATTTTAGCAATTCTTTTTTAATTTATTCATAAGAATATTTTCATAAGCAAATGTCACAAATATTCTCTCTGTATTTTATCTCTTACATTGGGATATATAATCCATTTAGACTTAATTTTTAATGTAATATGAGGGGTTTTTGCTTTTTAAAAATATAGATATCCAGTTGACCCAGTACCATTTATTGAAAAATCTGCTTTTTCCTCCATTAAATTACCTTGGTATATTTTTCAAAAAAATATGTTAATATGGCAAATTACATAAATTGCAATTCAATCCTGGGATAAACCCTACTTGGTCATGATATCCTGTTCTAATTATATGTTGTTGGGTTCAGAATTTGTTTAGAAGTTTTGTGTCTATTGGCCTTTTGTCTGCTGTTTTTTTAGTTCTCTTTTCTTGTGACCTCTTTGGCTTATTTCGACATCAGGATATTACTCACCTTCTAAAATGATTTGAGATGTTCTTTCTATTTCTGAAATAATTTTATAAGTTTGGCATTATTTCTAAATTTGTATTTATTTAAAATGCTGAGATGAAATTCAATGAGAATGACATACTTTGTGTTGATATTCACATACCTCCCTTAACTCTTCATATCTCTGGGCTTGCTCTAGATTCTTAGGCCAAATGGTTTCATGAATAAAGGCATGGAGTGACACTGATTACATTCAAGCAAGGAAATATGTTGATCCCTTGACTTTTCCCAATTTATCCAAATGAAAATGTATTTCCACAATCTAATATCAGCCTTTTATAAATTGGGAAGCTAAGTTAAGTCCTTAAGTAGTCATCTTCTAAACAACCCTCTGAAGTTTGGAAGAGCAACTATTTTTTTTCTCCAAAAGAGCTCAATTTTCTGCCAGTTTGCAGGCTGTCTCCAGGAAGATTGGGCCCAGGATGAGTAATAAGTACTTTTAAGAAACCGATACCTAAGCCGGGTGTGGTGGCGCATGCTTGTAATCCCAGCATTCGGGAGGCTGAGACCGGAGGATCTGGGTTCGAGGCCAGCCTCAGCTACTTAGTGAGGCACTCCGCAACTTAGTGAGACTCAGTTTCAAAATAAAGAATAAAAAATAGGGCTGGGGATATAGTTCAGAGGTAGAATGCCCCTGAGTTCAATCCCCAGTACCGCAAAAAAAAAAAAAAAGAAACCGATATGTGAATCCAAATATGCTAGCAATGGCTTCTGCCCTCAGTAAGCCTGAGTACTTTTCTTGTTTGCTACTAAGCTCTCCTCTTTTCATGTTAACCATGCTGAGCGACACATTGCTACTTTATCACCTTCAGCCTCTGGCAGTCAAAACTCTAAATGTCAATGTATTTGCACCCTGTCTAGTGTTTAGGAGATGGAAATGTGGATTTCAGGAACATGTATGTGTATTCCTACACAGTTTGACTCTTAAATGTAACCCAATTTCAACTAGTTCTTTATTTTTCGTCTGTGTTCTATTCATTTAACAGTAATGCAGGCTGTTGGCTTTAATGTGGTTAAACCTACTCCTCTTTTTCTAACTCTCACATGGTAATCTTATTTGCCACTGATGACTAGAGCAGATGAAGTAAATGCTCCGTAACATTTGATAAATACATTACAGCTACCTCAAGAAGTAACCAGAGACTTGAAAGCCTGCTCCCTAGTGAAATAGAATCAGCTTATTGTTCTCATAAACTGTATTTCTTCCTTGGGCCTCTGAGTAGTTCTCACTTCATCTGTGATAAGCGTGTCTACTTTCTCTAGTACTACATGAAACTCATGGAAATTTAGAAGACAGGTTATTTTGAACAAAATAGAAAGATTTGTTATTCAAGTGATAAATTTAGTACATTGACGGTCTGAGAAAATAAAGCTGTACCCCTTTTTTATGAGGATGGAGTATATTTTTACATTCCATTATTTCAAAGCATTCTGTGAAAACTTTAACTTTTCCACTTCCGGTATTCTTCAAGGACTGAGCAGATGCAGCCTGCTGCTGACATTTGCAGCCGTTCCAGGTGGTGTGCTCTGTGGACTCCAGGTGCTCAGGAAATGTTGTTAAATGATTTAGACATTAAACAACTGAAAACCACTTGGCTCTTATTAACAGACTCTCCAAAGTGACAATAACAAAAAGAAAAAAGTGAAGGACGCTCTACACTAATTCTAAAACAACAGTTATTTTTCCAAATGAGTTAAAATGTCAGAGCTCATTATGTAGATATGTGAGAATACCAATGCCATTCTCAATATCCTGTATTGGGATTGGGAGGGAGTGGTGGGAGGTTTGCAGAGGGAAAGCCGGCCAAGTGCTATGTGCATATATGTCATTTTCACTGTGAACCGCATTATAATATGAGACTACAATGCACCAATAAAATTATAAAAATAAATAAATATAATATTTCAGAAATCACATGTATGGTGACCTACTGGACAGAAATATATTCACTCTTTAAACAGTATCACTGGGAAGCCAGAAGCAATGAACATATGCAATAATGCATCCATTCTATCTACAAAAGGCAGTTCTTTAAAATATGAATGTTAGTCATATGATGCTAAAATGAAATTAAAGGAAGAATTCAAGTACTATAGTTCAAGCAAACCCAATTCTTAACCTGGTACTCATTGATTACAACTCTTAAGGAAATATTACAAAGAGAAAAAAATGACTGTCACAAATCCCAGAAAAGCAAAGGCTATAATATACATATATATATATGTATATATATATGTATATATATATATACACACACACATATATATATGTATATATATATATTTGTTTTTTATTTTTTGGCACTGAGGATTGAATCCAGGGGCATTCTACCTCTAAGCTAAACCCCCAACCCTATTTTATTAATTAATTTTTTTTTTTTTTTTTTTGCGGTACTGGGGTTTGAATCCAGGGACATTCTATCTCTGAGATACATTCCCAGCCCTATTTTTTTGAAACAGGGTCTCACTACATTGCTGAGGGTCTCACTAAGTTTCTGAGAATGGCTTCCAACCTGCAATCTTCGTGTCTCAGCTTCCCAAATACTGGGCTTACAAGCATGCACCACCATGCCCACCCTGTATTATGTTTTAAAGTATTAACTACAGGTTTCAATAATCTTAGTCTCATTTTGCTAGGTTCTTATCTTATCCTGTAGAGATAGATTAATTTGTAAGAGAGACATATCCAGAAAGTTATAATGGTAGTTTCAGATCTAATATTCCTTAACTTCTCAACTTTACATAAGTTTTTGATTATCCCAAGAGATGGAAGTAAGCTAGACTGGGCCATGCAAAACAGTAAATAATTCTGGAGTAAATTGTATTTTCCCCCCAGGAGCTGCAGTTAGAGGACTGAGTTGAAGTGCATACAAGGCAAGCACACGTAATCTCTGGAAACTCCCACCTGACTTTGACCTGGGCCTTTCCAGTTCTCCCTCGTGACTGATGGCCTAGTCTATTGAGGAGATGGTTGGATTTTTCTTTCCTTTGAACATGGTATGCACATGACTTGCTTGTTGAATTCTTTCTCCAGTCATGGTAAAGATATTGCAGTACTCTCTCTTCTCCAACCCATAACTGTGGTGTTGAATTAGAGGTTGAATGAATGGACCAGCTCCCTAGGGAAGGAAAGAGAGGGGACTCACTTAGGTGAGGAGGTAGTGATGCAGTAGAAGTAGAAACACTGCAGTGCCAAGCATGCCACCTGATTGTCACTTAGCTGCTTCTCATATCAGTTTCTAGTCCATCTCAATGATGGTAATACTTGCCTTCCCAATGTCAAATATTTTAATTAAAATCAAGTGACATTATTAACATACATTTTTTAAATTAAGCACTATAAAACTGTGACACATAAAATATATTTGCTTTTTAAGATGAAGAGGTCTGTATTTTCAGATGAAAGGCAATGATGAGTTTAAATAATCATGATATATTTCAAGGCTTACCTATGCTGAAACTATAGGTATTATATAAGCCTCAAATTCATGGAGCCTAATTAATTTTTCTTAATTTGCCTGATGCTGCTTTTTTAAAAATGCACATTCAATAATATGCTGCTTAGTTTATTTGAATAAACTTCCCTCATTTAAACCAGAATTATAACGAATGTAGTTATATATACATACAGAATATACCCAAACGTGCATATATAGAATAATATGAAATAGAATAATATAAGTAATATTAGATAAACATATATCAAACATGTATAATATATAATATAATAATATATAACATGGGTTTACATTTATAGAATAATCACTTGAATGTGGTTCTCCAAGTAAAGTCAGTGAAAGTATATTCTCTTAGGTGGAAGAATGACTCCACTCCCTGGGGAGGCTAAAATAAGAATGGCCTTATATGTTTTTCTGCCCAGAATAAGTAGATGAGCAGAGTCAGCAAGTCTTTGTCCCAAGTGTCCATAAAAAGCTCGTAAAGGTCAGCATTCCAGGGAGACCTCTTTGTCCGGGGCATCTCAGTTTTTCCCAGGCTGCCTGTGGCATACACATCTATTGCCTGTTTGCAGATTAGCAATAAGGTCACACTCTCTGGGGGGGAGGAAACTAGGACAGATGGACAAAGCCCAAGGGTGGATCAGGAGGATAGTGAGCAAGGCCAGTGAGGTAAGCAGTGGTCATAAAGGGAAAAGGACTGAAAGAAATGTCCTTTCTTTTCATTGTCTGTCCCAATTAATATCATCAATGGACATGTCTATTTTGAACGTCTCCTACATTTATGCATTTGCCATTATTCCTGCTGCATTTTCTTGAACTTGAATTATGTCTTCAATATCTTAACTCTAGCATTTGAAGGAGAAACTTAGAGGCAGCAGAAGAGGAACGTTTGTGAGACTTACAGCCTTAGGGTATCATCACAGTGGGCCATATTAAAGCCTGGACAAGTCCTCCTGTCCCCTACACCACAACAGACTGTGAGACTGTGCTGCTGTTTGTACAGAAATGAAGGAGCAACTACCCATGGTTCCACTTTAGAACTTCAGAACATTATTACATTATTGGCAATTGCAATTTTACATTTGCATTTATTTTTTATTTTTTGTGGAACCAGGTATTGCACCCAAAGGCATTCCCTCTAGGCTACACCTCCAGCCCTTTTTATTATTTTTTATTCTGAAACTTAGTCTTGCTAAGTTGCTGAGGCTGGCCTTGAACATGCCATCCTCCTATCTAGGCCTCCCAGGTACTGGAATTACAGGTGTGTACCAGCATGCCAGGCACATTTGCTTTAAGGAAAAAAAAAAATTGCAGGCTTCCTTTTTTTCTCTCTCTCTCTATGTTGAAGGCTGTATTTTTTAATTTGGTGTTTTTTATCAAAACTAGAGCTAATGGGCTTAAGAGTTTCTCTTTGAGGAGCACACATTTCAGATATTGAGTTTTATTAGTACTCCACCATCTGGGAGGGCTGGCGATTGTTTTCCAGTGCAATTTGCTGCGTTGATTTTCTTTTTCTGTGTAGTTCTGAGTGGATTCAACCTCAGGTATCCTGTGGATCGCCTCACTTCCCTCTGCAGCCCAGTGGGAGTGGACCAGCTGGTGCCTTCTATTCACCTATTTCAAGCTCTTATGCTCTTTTTTTTTTTTTTTTTAAACTCGATGTAGCTGTATATAACGAATTTTCTATAGACAGTTTTTGTTCTTTTAATGTGCAGAGTTCCTCTTGGGGCTCCATGAAGTCCATGTTCATGCAGTTCATGGCCCTCATCCAAAAATATTTCTTAAGCCCGTCTATTCTCAGAAGAGCAATACATACATATACATATATTTCCTGTAGCTTTACCATTCTGCTTTCTACAGTTTTATTACCATACTTAGGATTTTTATCTCAATAGTTAACAGAAATGATTTGAATATGCTTGAACTTTTAGAAATATTCGCAAAGGATATAAGTTGATAAAGCTTAAAAAAACAGGGAAATAAAACTCATTTGACTTATCCCTCTTTTACTAGACTTATTGAAAAGAGAATAGTAGCAGTAGAGATATGTGCTGGTAGAACATGTGAAGAATTGGAGTATCCTTCTAATACCATTCTTGGTTAGAAACAGCTTTTATGTATTTTCCAAATGCTCTGCTTTCATCCTCTGGATAACATACCTCTAAGCGCAAAACAAGCTTATTTAATAGTCTACAAATAGTGCATATATTCTGCCTAGTGGCTTTTGTGAACAATTTTCTCCCTCTGGCTAGGTTATGTAATGGGTTGAGTACAGGTCAGTTGCTTCTTAGAAAAGATTATTAATGATGGTAAATTCCAATCTTCTTATACCAAAAAGCAGACTCTCAATTTTGAGATTTACTTATAATGAAATCATACTGCCATTTGTCCATTGCTAAGCACCCAAGATCTCAGTCACTACAGAATAAAACAAAAGTTTGGGCTTTTAAAATTTTTGCTAGAAATTTAAAAACTTATAATATCTTCCATCAACTCTAAAAACTATATTTAATTATACCTCCTTCCTCACTAAACAACAAACGAATGTATCTCATGCTTGGGAGAAAAAGTTAATGTCTATTTCAGTGCTGGTGCACATTTTCTGTGTGATTATAAGCCAGCATGTCTTGGAGAAGAAGCTCTTACACCATAAATTTCAGAGATTATTTGCTTTTACACTTTACCTAAAAATATTACAAGTGTGGTGACCTGTTTTTTAATTCCAAAGAATGTTAGAAGTCATAAATGAAGGGGGTTAGGACTTGCCATTACCTATGTCTATATCCCTACTATCTTCTAGGTAATAGAAACAGAACACTGCAATATTAGTGTGAGTTAGAAGTAAAATCTTTCTAGAAATTTTATGGTAATTAAGGGTCCTAATAATATGACCTTTCAAATATCAGTATTTTTTTTATCACTAAGCTTCTATTAGAACATTAATCATAATTTTCATACCTCTTTAGAGTCCCCAATATCCAGTTCCTGTATGCTTATAATCTCATTTAGTTTTATAATTGTGTTTAGTGAAATAAAATATTCAGAAAATACAGAGATTACAAATTGATCCATGTTTTGAAATGTATACTATTAGGTAGAGCTCTATGGGGAAAAAGGCTGGTATTTGGCTATTTGGGGACATACAAAAATGGCATTCACTTAGATAAAACCTATGAAAAGCTCATTCTTTAATGGTTGAGATCAAGAAGCTGCCCCTGGGTACTCATCGGTATACTAGTAGCAACTACTGAGTACAAGAAAAGTTAGTTTGAGGGTTTTAGAATCTAAGCATCTCTTGATGGATAGACATATAGAGCTAGATAGAGGTCTCTTTATATATCCAGACAAAGACCACCCATACATGCCCATCTACTCATACATATAGATACTGTTTTGAACATTTTAAGTAAATAGTTTCATAAATGAATTAGTATTTACTTACTAAACTACCTACAGTGAACAAAAAATGAATCAGATGTCACAATGAAATCAGTTCGTCTGCCATGCATCTAAAACCGTGATGCCCAACACAGATTTTGAGTTGTGTTGGGTCTTGTTACTTTCTCTCTGGAATACTGTGCCTTTTAAGCTCTTGTTTCAATGGATTTTCTATTTTCTCTGTTGTTGTTAGTCACCATTTCTCTGCTCCCATAGGTGATGGCAAGTCCTAACCCCCTTCATTTATGACTTCTAACATTCTTTGGAATTAAAAAACAGGTCACCACACTTGTAATATTTTTAGGTAAAGTGTAAAAGCAAATAATCTCTGAAATTTATTGCATAAGAGCTTCTTCTCCAAGACATAGTGAAGAATTTTATCACATGACTTCTGTGGCATGACTCATCGATTTCAGTTATGTTCCAAATATATGAGGTTGCTAGACAGATGTTTGCAGGTAAGTGAGATGTCACAGTAAGGAACCAGAGATGGCAAATCTGGTGCAAAGCATATGAAAATTTCCAAAGTATTCAGTTTTAATTTGAAATTCCTTTTTTCTTTTTCACATCAAAATCATTGAACCTTAACAGCTAATATTGAGTAGGCTTGGCAATTTAGTCACAGGTACTGTTTTTTAAGTGTGAATCCAATGGTGTCCACAGTAGTTTACTGCTTGAATAATTTGGCTCATTCTCTATCTATATTCTGTCCTTTGAAAAGTTTCATCATATAGATTAAGGTAGAGTATTGCATAAATTAGGCCCATTTTGTGTCTAAGTGTTTAGGTGAATATTAATCATTTCACAATCATATTTTTAAATGGCAAGATTGTAAATCAAAGTTTGTAAAAACATTGTAGAAAAGTCACAGTGATTGCAAATTTGAAAAATGCTTTTTCTATCAACACTGTTGTCTTATATTCCTAATACCATGTCCATGTATGCTCTGGACCATGACACATTAGAAAGTAATTATTACAACCCCAAACCTTTATAATTGTGCAAGTAAAAACTTCTTTATTAATTTGTCTGATTTGGAATTGACTGTCAATTTAGTAGCTCTGCCATTAAAGTACATTTCAAACATAATATGGGTTTAGTCCACTTTTCAGTGTAACTGTCATAGAATATAGTATGGAATATCACTGGTTATTCAGTCCACAACATCAGTTTCCAGTTGACCTACACGTCCATTTCTATGAGAGGTACAGGTCAGAAATGAAACTGAAAAGCTCCCTTCACTGTGAGTTAATTAAATATACCTTGTCTCTGTTAAAGCTACAGACTAGAAATAAGTTTCCATTTTTGCATTCACATGGTCAAGTCTATTTTAGGAGGCATGATGCCTTTGGGGATCAGTTTCCCAGATCTGATGACTTCAAATACATCTGTTCACGTTGTTTTGCCAGCTTCTAATTGGCCAGGTTCCTCCCAAGTTCCTTTCATTGTAAATTGAATCCTATTATTCCTCCCCCGCCCCCTTTTTAAGAGTATTACTCTTACTTTTGTCCTGAAATAAACATAGTAAGGAATTAATTAGAGTCTTCTAGTAACTGGTTTCTGTTATAGGCATTTGAAATATTTCTAAATGATCTTGTTGGATTAACATAGTAAGTGAGTACAATATTTCACCTTTCTGGATTTAGTGTTCTCTCATGAATGATGGCTTGCTTAACTAAAAGTTCCATTAGAAAGAATTCTTGTCATGTGGTTTCTCTTAGTAAGGCTTTTACTTATCTAAATCTGGAGCTACTACCAGATTTCTTGATCCTAGTAATTTTGTACATTAAGTTGTAAATTGTTTACAGAAAATAAAGGGCGAGATAATTAAAATGAACAATGATTTCTATTGTGTCTAATGCCTGGTCTTACTCTTCATAATTACAGAATTCATTCAGTTTGCCAGGTTCGTTAGATATCATTGTCCTTGCCTCTTCCAAGTGTATTTCATTTCACATACTTCCTCACATTTCTACTTGATGAATATGCACAGAGCAGGATATAGGCAAAGCTCCTACCCATGATCAGACTGAATTCCAGAAAAGTATCTACTTAGAATGTAGAATGTTACCATATGATATTTGGGATCTAAGGCCAGAAAACAGAGCCTATTTAATTCAAACTGTATACTGAATAGGATACTATATAACTTAGTCATTTTGGAGAATATTATTTCTATGAAGACCACCTTTCCAAATTAAATGCAACCACCAAATTTACTCTAACGGAAACTCCATAACTTTGAGATCTGTGCCTTTCTACTACTTCTGAGAAGTGGGGGAAACCCCTACAATTCTGAACATGTGATTGCCATGGCCTGGGTTTTGGATATGATGATTGGGGATTTGGGAATTGGGTGATACAAATATTCTGGGCCAAGAAATTAGAATGAAGATAGGAAGCAAATGAAGGAGTCCAGATTGAGGAAGAAGGAATGGCAGAATTGCCCCAGATTAGTTCCCTTCTCTTCTGTCCTTCCTGCCCTTTTTCCTTTTGTTTCTCATTTTCCATCCCTCTCAAAATTATCTATAGTTAGAGGAAGAAGGAAGAGAGCAAAGGCCTAGATATCATCCTCTTCTTGCTTCCTTCTCTGTTCCTCTCCTGCCCTTCAAGAGCGACTTTGGTTTGAGTGAGAAGTGGGTGGGTAATATAGAGCCTGGCCTGTATAACCTGCTTGTGTGTTGCTGAAGAGGCCTGAAGTCCAGCAGCAACAGGTTAGGGAAACGGGATTTCTTTGTCAGGCTCTCTGGGTCTACCTATCTTACCAGTTATATGCATGGTGTTTTTGCTTTTCATTTAGAACACTCAGCATCTTTCATGGGATACTTTGCAACTCAAGAATGCCAGGTCTGATTTTGTCTGTGCAGCAGAGTTTAATGAATCTGATGAAAACATCCATCATTTGACCAGGTTCTTTTAAAGGCCTGATTTCGAGGTTAGCTATATCATTTCCAAAGCATAAGAAGACACAGCATTATTACTGAAAGAGAAAAAGAAGAAAGGAAGGAAGAGGAAAGAAGAAAGGAAGGAAGGAAGGAAGGAAGGAAGGAAGGAAGGAAGGAAGGAAGGAAGGAAGGAAGGAAGGAAGGACATGGTGGCAAATGCCTGGAATCCCAGTACTTGGGAGACTGAGACAGGAGAATCACAAGTTCCAGGCCAGCCTTAGCAACTTAGCCAGACCCTGTTTCAAAAATAAAAAAGAAAATAGGGCTAGGGGTGCAGTTCAGAGGTAGGATGCCGTTGGGTTCAATCCCCAGTACCAAAAATAAAAGTAAGTAAAAAATAAAATTAATTCTCCCTTACAATTTCATCTACTTTGGGATACTCAAAGGACATGCCCTGTACTAGATAAGGCATATTCAAAATCAGTGCATATTAACTCCATTCTCCTACAGGGTCAATTCAGACTTGTGGTTTGAAGGGATTTGGACTCTAATTTGTTCACTTAATAGTCTGTGGCTAATTAACTGACTTGGTTAGAACTCAGCCCCTGAGAGCCTAAGGTCAAGAGTTCATTTTCCTCGTGGACTAGTTTATCTTCTCTGTTGCACGGTCATTGATTGCATACTTAATTCCTATTCAGATGACTTACAAACTTATGTTATTGATTACAAAGGACTGAGTATGGCTGGATCAAAGCGACCCTTTACCAAAGCACAATGATTGCATGTATTTGGCAGGTCAAAATGGTACGCAAGTTATGGCTGTGACATTTGCTGTTGAATGAGACCTAACTGGAAATCCTAGCTTTGCCATTTGACTTTTGGGGAAGTTGTTTCATATTTCTAAGTATTAGCATCTCTACCTACAAAATGAAGGTAGTATCATCTCACAGAGAAGTTTCGAGATTCTGGAGACTTTGATGTTAGCTGTTGCACACTGGATGGAGTATGATTCTTGTTGGCATCAGCCCAACTCTCACGGATAATTTTTCCATACTCAACAACATCTAGGTCCTCCCACTGTGCTCCTCGATGGTGTTTGTTCAACTCTCTCTATTCTAATCCATCTCTAGCTATAAATCAAGAGAGGACAATTGACTCAATGACTTCACTTGTTTCAATAGTACCTTAAAACTAAATGGTGCTGTGTGATGGGAGTTACATGGCACAAGAAGATGAGTCTCATAGACAGGTAGACAAAGGCTGAGTAGACCTGTTCTGTTGAAGGTAATGGTGTGGATATGCTTCAAGCTGCATCTGAATCTTTATAGTTCTTCTACTTTATCAAGGCCTTCCACTTAGTTCTGGTCCTAAAGTCATGTTCAGGTTTGTGTCCTTGAGTAACTACCCTACTCATTTTCTCATCTATAACTTTGTCGGTCTCCTAGGAGAGTGTTGGAAATCATAGGTACCATAAAAGGAGATCTGGCACACAAATTATAAATAAGATCAATAAAAATATAATGGAACAATGCTTTTTAATTCTTCTTCTAAGATTATTAGCTATTTTTTGTGCAGAGAGAAAAATGCTAATGTGATGCTAATTATGAAGATCCATCTGTTATACTTAAAGTACCATGGAGGGGGAGCCTAAATTTAAAGCTATTCTGCAGTACTTGGCCATCTTTGAAGACTCATTTTGGAGAGGCTGTTTTCATTTCAAACAAACATTGATGTCCTCTAAGATGGAATTTCTACTTGAACAACTGAGCAGCCATTAAAGAAACCAGATTATTTTGATGGTAATACTCCTTTTTCAATTTGCTTGTTTGTTTGTTTTATTCTGTAGCAAGTATGTGGGCTGTACCCAATATGTCCTAAATGGACAACTGAATAATCACTTGCAATGGGCAGTAAAGTAAGTTTTGAAAAGCAAGTGACTATTAATCCCTAAGTACTTATTCTGAATTCTTGTCTCTTTCAATGCCCTAGCTGGCAGAGATACCCAAGAACATTTTAATAAAAGTTTATTGAAACCTGTTCTGTATTTAAGATTTGGCACTCTCATGATAATATTAGCCAGGTCCAATTTAGTAACTGGGCGAGTAATTAATTAACTTCTCTCATCCTGTGCTTTTTAATGTATAAAGTTACGAAAGTTATTTTCAGCTGGTCTTTATAAAATCCCGAGTTATAGAACCTCTCTAAGTGTTGTTAAGTCCCCAATCCATATTCTTTTCATTATGTGATCTAACGTCATCTGACATGCAAGTAGAGATTTGTAAGTTATCAATGTACAGGCACTAATGAAAGAGATTAGAAGTTAACAATCTGAAAAAAATAAACACAACAGAAAGAAGGAGAAAGGGAACACTGGAGAAGAAAGAATCAGACAGACAGACGCATGTAGCTCAGGAGCTGAGCCAACCATTACCAAAGCCAGTGGAATGAGTCCCTAGTTTGTCCTCACCATAGAGTCAGGGTGGAGACTATCGCTAATAGTGCCAGATGATGCAGAGAAGCCCAGAGGTCCAGGAGAACTGACACTAGGAAAATTCCCAATGCAAGGAAAGAAATTAAGGATAGCATTTCAGAGCCTAGAGAACTTCTGAGCTCTTCAATTCCAACTTGTCAATATGACACACAGACTTAGAAACCAAGGTCACAATGAGGACACTTGGGCAAAGCCACACAGCTAATGAGCAGCAGACCCCAGATCCACCCTGTCTCCTGACTCCCTTCCACAGCATATCCGGCCGTCAGGTGTCAGGCCTTCCCTTGCCTGGTAGCCAGTCAGTGCCCACACTGACCCTTTAGTACTTTCCAAAGTTTTGGTTAGAATGATATTTTAACTGTGCACACAAATCTTCCCAAAAAGTTCCTCCCCACATGGAATTCTTCCTTCCTGCTCCTTCCTTCCTCTCTCTCTCTCTCTCTCTCTCTCTCTCTCTCTCTCTCTCTCTCTTTCTCTCTCTCTCTCTCTCTCTCTCTCTCTCTCTCTCTCTCCTTTTTCAGCAATATAAGTGTTCAATGTTTTTTTTCTTAAAAATTGCTCATGAGCTTTACACTGTAGATCTCACACATCATTTCAATGTGTAGAGGTGTTATTTCATGATGAAATATAAAGGAAAATTGTGATATAATATTTATAACAATTTAGTAGAATACTTATGGAAATATTCACATTTTTAAATTATTTAATTTTATAAAAAGACTCAATTTTCTCCCTCAATCATAGAAGAGTACTTGATCTTAAAGAAATCTTTTCTGTTTTTTTTTCCCCCAGGAATTGTGAATTTAATTGGTGCGATTGAGGAAATGTATGAGAAAGGAAAATAAATATTTTCTTCCACCTCAAAATTTACAGTTAGGAAAAATGCATCAGATTAACTTCTCTGGACCTGAAAATTGTTGTCTTGGTTATATTTTACAGTGCTACAGCTTTGGTAGTTTCTGATCCTTTCTTAGGCTTTTTGAATTCTTGATCAAGTGAGAGGCTAATAGCCAATGCATTTAACAAGGCAAATATCAAGCACCAGGAGGGTATAGCTGGAGACTATAAATAAATTAAAGACAGGATCTAGGCCTTTACTCTTTGTTTTTATTTTTTGTTTTATATTTTTATTGGTGCATTATAGACTCACATCATAATGTAGTTCGTGTTGATAGTGACAGTATAGACCACACCAAAGCTCTGGGTTCAGAAGCAACCTAATATTAAAGCATGGAATTAAGAAAATTTGTCTTCCCTCCTGTACACACTACCAACCATTCCACATTATACTTTTCTCTTCCTTATGAGATAGGATATATCAATGCAAAATTGTGAATAACTTCCAGATAAAAGAAAGAGTTGTTTTTTTTTAATGTACTTTAATTTAATGTTTTTAAATTGGTGCATTATAATTATGCATCATAATGATGTTCAGAATGATAGAAATTTACATAGATATAGCACTTAGTGTATCTCCCTCCAGATTCCACCCCTCCCCATAAATGTTATTGAGATTGATGTCAATAATTCTGTATATGTACATAGCATTATTTGAACTCTTTTCTTAATCAAGTTTCCTTTCCTTCCTCCACCTTCCTCCTTTACTCCCCTTTCCTATTTTACTGAAATCTCTCATTTATCTAAAGTACCTTTTGTTTCCCAATTTCTCTCTAGCTTCCACATATTGAGAGAGAATATATAACCGTTCACTTTCTGAGGCTGGCTAATCTCACTTAGCATAATATTCTCTGTTTTTATCCATTTTCATGCAAATGACATAATTTTGTTCTTCTTTATGGTTAAGTGAATTCCATTGTGTGAGTATACCATCCATCTGTTCATAAACACTCAGTCTGGTTCCGTAATTTGGCTAAAGAGAAAGTATGGTAGGTTAGGAATCCTCAACCAGGAGGCAGGAGCTCTGGAGAAGAAGCATGTATATCAAGAATCTCAGGGCAAGAAAAAAGGAAGCGATTTTGAATAAAAATGAAGACGGTAATGAAGAAAAATTTCTGAGATTAAACTATTATCATGTATGACTCAGTGTAATTATTCATTTGTTAGCTTTGTACTTAAGCAAGCTATGCTCATTTTATAAAAACTTTAACAAATCATCAAAAGTAAAGTGACTCCAAATTTCACACCTTTGTAGAAACTGTGAACATTGAAATACATCTCCCTTCAGTTATTTTTCTATTTACATCATATTTTATTTTGAGATACTCTTCTGGAAGAGCTAGTAGCTACATAAACTTCTCTTACATCACTGGTTTTCAAATAATTTGGACTCAGGAGCCCTTTATGTGAATGTGACTCAATTATTAAGGACTTCAAAGAACTGTGGTTGGTATGTGTTTAAGTTATTGATATTTACTTTCATAGGAATTAAAGCTCAGAAAAGTTTAACATATTTATTTAATTGACTTAAAAATAATATTAAACCCAGTGCACATTAATATAAATGTTACAGTAGGTTACATTGCTTTATGATTTTTAAAAATTGTTTAGCATTTGCTTGGTTAATAGAAGACAGTTATATTCTCCTGTTTGTATATCCATTTGTTGCAATATATTTTGATTATATATATGAAGAAAACAGGCTCACGCAAATATGTGGTTGTAAAAGAAGTGGTCTTTTATTAACATATTCAGATAATTATGGACAGTCTTCTTTGATGCCACACCAAAATTTGACAAGTGGTTGCTTCTTAAATGTTGGTTGAAATGTGGAATCCACGAACTCCTCATATTCTGTCAAGTGATATTTACTCAGTGATACACACATATTCGTGTGACAAATACACCATCCTAGCTTACATTTTTTTTTTTTTTTTTTTGCGGTACTGGGGATTGAACTCAGGGGCATTCTACCTCCGAGGTAGCCCTATTTTTTATTCTTTTATTTTGAAACCGAGTCTCACTAAGTTGCGGAGTGCCTCACTAGGTAGCTGAGGCTGGCCGCGAACCCGGATCCTCCAGTCTCAGCCTCCCAAATGCTGGGATTACAAGCATGCGCCACCACGCCCGGCTCCTAGCTTACATTTTTAAAGGAACATCTTCCCATGAATAATTTTGTAACACCATACATTAATCATTTGAAAAAATATTGATTTACTGAGTTGTGTATGTCTTCCAAATATTGATACATATCATTTAATAATATATTAAAATAATATTTATTAATGTCACTAATGATCTCACCTGAAAGTTGAGAAGCTGCCAACTATACTGTAACAGAAAAAAAAAAATTTCCCCAAATTCTTATTTTTTCTGGAAAGCTCAGGTTTTAATTGTCGATGCTCGACTCACTTTCCTGATTGTCGAGAAAACTTTTGCCAAATACTCAAGTCTAAACAACAAATACTTTGTCATTTGTTATTTAAGTAAAAGTGATGTTTTGTGGGGAAAAAAACAAGGTTATGAGCTTGAAACTCAAAGATCTACTGCACAAGTGCTTTACCTCAAAACAACAATTAGATTTCTTTGTGCGTACTTCTCATTTTAGCAAATAGAATATATACGTATGTATTCCAGGATTGATATTAATAATGATAATCTTTACTTCATCAAGAATATTTTAAGCTATACTGACTTTTTTCTTCAATTGCAAGTGGGTGGTAGAAGACTCCATGGTGAGTAATACAGTCTGGTGTTACTACTTTGACTCATGCATTCTAAGTCAGCTGCAGTAGTACCTACCATTGAATTTGCACTATGAGTGCAAATGTTATCCCTGTGAAAATAGCCAGTAACATCTTAGTGTAATTGTAAAGGCAAGTTTATCCATAAACCACACTTTGAAAAAAACACCTCATTTCATTGAAATTTCACATTAAATCCAGCCTTATTGTTAGCGGGTGGCTATTTTTAGAACTGTAAAGGTTTTCTTTAAGTATATCTCTAAAAGTAGAATTGTTGTATCAAAACAAACAATTTTCAAAACCTGAGTCACATTACTATGTTGTCCTTTAGAAAGTTATGTGCATGTCAGCCACTTAATGGCATGCTTTATTTTCATATGGTCTTTTGTTATTAATATAGTTTCCACACTTAGTGACAACTTAACTTTGGCATCAAGAAAATAGACATATTTGTGTCCCTCTGACTGCTACACAATATACAGAGGGGAAGATGGCCTTGGGAACACTTATGCTAAAAATATTTGGTAGAGAAACTGTCAGAGTAGAAAATATAGACCCTGCCATTAGGATCCTGGTGCCTCTTAATATATTTATTAGCTATGTGACTTTAGACAAGTCGTTTGATTTCTCAGCCCCTCCATCTGTAAAATATCAATAATGTTGGGGTTTCTCATAAAGATATCTTAGAGGTTAAATGAGACTACATATGGAAAGCCCTTGATATAGCACCCATTATGTAATAGTTGGTCAGTAAGTAGAAGCTTCTGTATTTGTCATATATGAAATTAAAACTGTCAGTTTCAATATCATGTTTGGGTAAGAGGAGGGAGTGGAGAGCGAGCCAGGGGGAGCACCAAGTGCTGTGTGCATGCATGTCCCCATCACTCTGAACTACATTATGATGTGAGACTATAATGCACCAATAAAAGTATATTTTAAAAACAGAGAGAGAGAGAGAGAGAGAGAGAGAGAGAGAGAGAGAGAGAGAGAGAGAAAACGAACATGAGAAAGCTCTCTCTGAACTCAGAGTTATGGCCAAGAAGTCTATTACTTGTACCCTGAGAGTACACTTCAAGAATCCATTGGTAGATGTGGCGGCTGAAGCTGGAATGAGAAGCAGAACATGAATGTCTATGAGTACCCCAAACAGGAAGAGGGTCACAAATACATCCAGAGAACCAGGGAAATAGGGGTAAGAAATCAGTAGGCAGAGCTGGACATGGTGGTCCACGCCTGTATTCCCCAGTACTTGGGAAGCTGAGACCAGTGGACTACAAATCTGAGGCCAGCCTCAGCAATTTAGTGAAACCCTCAGCAACTTGGTGAGATCCTGTTTCAAAAGAAAAATAAAATGGGGATGGGGGTGTAGCTCAGAGGTAAAATGCCCCTGGGTTTAATCCCCAGTATTACAAAAAAAAAAAAAAAAAGGAAAGAAAAGAAGTCACTGGATTCAAAGGAGTGAAAGAAACAAAGTTTACAGCAAAGGAGGGTCTTGTGGCTGCTGGATTATACCAGTGCTCTCTGGCTGAGAGAACTGTGGACAGGGCAAGGGTGGGAGAGTAGAGATTATTACACTTCTTATTCTTCTAGGCTGAGTGAGAATTTCCTTGTCAACAGGACAGCTTTAAGAAGCTTCATGAGCTTCAAATTTCCCTAACAACTGAGGTCAATCGCTTTGTACTTAACTTGCCAATTTTGTTACTGTCCCTGGTGTCACATTGAATTTTTGGTAATAGTCAATTATCAATATCAGATTGCTAAGTTCTTTCTCTGGAGTCTTCTGTACAAATCACTGATTCTTGAACAGCTGTGCATGTCCAGATGCACAGATGTCCAGATGTCTGTAGCGGTGGCAGTAGTTTCCCCTGGCTTAATTCACGCTTTTTTATATTTATTACGCACTTCTCAGCATGATCAATCATCAAGGATTATACATATTTCATGCTCTTTATACAAAGTGCGTTAAAGATAAAATTGCACATGCACATCTATCAGATAAAATATGGAATTCTTTCTTTATTTGATGCTGGGGATCTAACCGAGACTTGCACATGCTAAGCACACACAGTACACTCTATTGCTCTAAACTCCCAGCCAAGTTACAAAAGTCTCAAGAAATTCTTGATTTTGCCAGAGAACTAGTTTAGGCTTCTTTTGCTCTTCTGTCCCTCCTGCCTCATAAGGACACTTACAGGGCACCACCCCTGAAGAAGAAGTCTTCACTAGACACTAAACCTGCCAACACCTTGATCTTAAACTTCCCAACCTCCAGAACTGTGAAGAATTAAATTTCAATTACTTATAAGTTACACAACACACACACACACACACACACACACACACACACACACACACACACACACACTTTTTTTGGCAGTACTGGGGGTTGAACTCAGGGGCAGTCTACCTCTGAGCTATACCCCAGCCCTATTTTTTATTCTTTTTTATTTTGAAACAAGGTCTCACTAAGTTGCGTAGGGCCTGACTAAGTAGCTGAGGCTGACCGAGAACCCGGATCCTCTGGTCTCAGCCTCCCAAATGCTGGGATTACAAGCGTGCACCACTACACCTGGCTCACAACCTATATTTTTATAGCAGCACAAATAGCCTAAGACATTTTCTGCAGTCTATTTTCAGCACAGTGGTAAAAGCAATCCTATCAAAACATTAGATAGATCCATTACACTTTGAGCAAACATTCTAAGGACTTTCTCCTTCATCTGTTCCCTTCTTTCCCACCTCTACTCCTTTCTCTGTTCTTAAGCCAAAACTTGCTGTTCTCCTTGCCGTCCTTCCTCAGGGTCTGCGCACTGGCTCCTCCCTTTGCCTGAAATGCTCCTCTCAGACCTCCCTGGTTCTGCAGGGCTCTCTCTGTCTTCTACATCCTGTCTTTGCTTGAATCTCACATTCAATTAGGTCTTCCTCAACTACCTCATTAAAATTGCAACCCACTCCCATCCTTGGTACTTTCTGTTTCCTTTCCTGAATTTATTATAGAGCCTACAGGTTTGCTGACAGATCTAGTGTAGAATATGAAAGGAAGCCACAAAGCCATGGTGTTTGGCTTATGTAGAAAATAATAAAAGTTGGAATTTTCATCAGTTTAAACAGAGAAGACAGTGTGTATGGTAGCTTTGGTGTTCAGTGAGAGGGGGTAGTTTTCATCACATACTCACTTTCAGACATGGTAGTTTGAAATTTCTATTAGACATCAAAGTGAAGAGAAAATGGGAAGTCAAGAAGGTGGATGGCTATTTCATTCTCAGGGTTCAGATAAAAGGTATTTCAGTATGCCAGAGGTATAAGCTTTTAGGTGTCAACATATAGCCTGTGATGGCACCAATCAGTTTTCCCAGGAGCAAATACTGAGATGAAATCTTGCACCCAGAAGCTTATTGACAAGGCCTGAGAATAAAAAATTGTAAGGAAGCTGAGCGTGGTGGCGCATGCTTGTAATCCCAGTCCTTAGGAGGCTGAAACCGGAGGATCTGGATCCTCCGCCAGCCTCAGCTACTTAGTGAGGCTCTCCGCAACTTAGTGAGACCCTGTTTCAAAATAAAGAATAAAAAATAGAAATGGGGGTGTAGCTACGAGGTAGAATGCTCCTGGGTTCAATCCCTGAAGGAGGGGGGGGGGGGGGGGG
>PVLC010000636.1:57450-121216 GCA_004027655.1 Graphiurus murinus | reverse complement strand
TGGGGGATGTAGCTCAGAAGTAGAATGCCCTGGGTTCCATTCCCAGTACTGCAAAATAAATAAATAAGTAAATAAATAAAATTGTGAGGAGTAAGGGAAGTAGGAATGAGGAAAAAGAAAAGTTGAGTTGCAGTAAGATCACAAATAAATGCTCCCACCCATCCCAAAGACATCTCTAGAGTTAAAAATAAAAAAAAGACCCTACAGAACTTTCATAATTTGTACTCCCGACATCAGTGAATTACTTGATGCCCAAGAACATGACCCCAAGTAAGTCAGCTCTCTTCAGCACAATGCAATGGCTGAGCGGAGATGGGGAATAAGTTCTGAAATACCAGCCATCAACACTCCCAGCAGTAGGGGAAATGGGTACTTTGGTCCTAAAAAGTAGAGTATTTGGGTGAGAAGCTCACTACTACAAGTGGTATTTCAATCCATAAAAAGGAAGAGATCTGTGGCTAGAGAAGATGGCCAAGGACTGAGCTTTGAGTCCTGAGCTCCAGAGCATCATGAGTTAACAGGTTGGGGAGACAAGGCACAAAGAGCAAAGGAGAAGTTGTTAGTGTGTTTGGATGAGTGCAAGGAGAGTATGGCAACCTACAAATCAAACAAAGAAACATGCTGTAAGGACACAGTGATCACCTATTTCAAATGCAGCAGAGAGGTCAAATGTAACGTGAACTGAGAATTGACCTTTGGACTTAGCAGGACAAAATAAGTTGGTGACCTGGACAAAAAGTCGTTTCAGTGGAGTAGTAGAAATTTGAGCCTGCTGAAGCAGTTTCAAAAGAGAAAAGGAGAAGATTTGGAGACAGTGAATATACACCATTCCTTTGAAGAGTTTTATAATGAAGAGAGAAAAAAAATCATTATCAGTAATCACACTCAATACAAATGCAAAGCCAAGATTATCAGATTAGATTAAAATGTAAGACTCAATTGTATGGTGCCTATTAAAAATGCACTTTAAATTTAAAGGCACAAATTGGTTAAAAACAAAAGCAGGAAGAAAGGTATGTCATGCTAAGAGTAATCGAGAGAACACTGGAGTGGCTATATCAATAGCAGGCAAAGTAGATTTTACAGCAGAGAATGTCATTGGGAAGCAAGAGAACTATTGCAGCAATAGAGGGACCAATTCATCAAGATACTTAACAACCCTAAATATTTATGTACCTCATAATAGCACTTCAAAATACATGAGGTAGAAATTGATAGAAGTGCAAGGAGATATAACAAAATCCACAATCATAGTCGGAGATTTGCTAATTAATAAAGAAAACCAATAAGGAAATAGAAGATTTGAACAACAACGTCAATCAGCTTGCTCTCATTAGTGTTTGCATAATGCTCCACTGAACAAGAGCAGTATATATACTTTTTTCAGGTGCAAAAGGAAGATTTACCATAATAGGCCATACTCCAGGCTTTAAAATAAGTCTCAATTTTGTTAAAAGATTCAACTCATATAATACATGTAGTTTGATCACAATGGAATTAATTTATAAATAATATAAAACATCTGAAAAATAATTATTTGGATATCAATTAAGACATGCCTAAATAACTTATGATTCAAATAAGTAAAAAATGAAATTAGAAAATATTTTAAGCTGAATGAAAATAAAAATTTGTGAAATGATGCTAGAACAATACTTAAAGGAAAATTTACTCTAGCAGAATATTACTTCTCTATTAGAAAGATCTCAAATCAATGCTCTATACTTCTACTCCAAAAGTCAGTGAAAGAAATACAATATAAATAGAAGAAAGGAAAAAAATGCCAGATTGGAAAACAATGAAATATAAATTAAAGAGAGAGAGAGAAAGACTGAGACTTAATGAAAACAAAAACAAAACCTGGTTCTTTAAGATTAATTAAATTAATAAAGCTCTCTCCAAGCTGATCAAGAAGAAAATAAGGAGAAATTAAATTACAAATATCAGAAATAAAAAGGTGCCATCATTAATAATTCAATAGCTATTAGAAGGAAATATTCTGATACTGCATTCCAATAAATTGGACAATTTGGATGAAAGGGAAATTACTTGGAAAAAAAAAACCAAAAGAGAGAGAAAATATCTGTAATACTATATCTATTTTTTAAATGAATTTTAATACCTTGTTTGTCAGAAACTGCAGGCCCAGTTAACTTCACTGATAAATCTTAACTTGCTATTTAAGAAGAAGTAATATCAATCATTCAAATCTAAGCCATAAAATTGAATGGGAGAGAGTATTTTCCAACTCATTATATAAAAACCAACATTATATATAAGGCCAAAGATATTTAAAAAATCATGCTGAGTGAAGGAAGTCAGAAAATTGGCATACTGTAGGATTTCACCTATACTCTTTAAACTCTAGAAAATGCAAACTAGCCTATAATGACAGAAAGCCAATCAGTGGGTGCCTATGGGTGGGACAGAGGTGTGGAAGGGGTCAAAGGGAGAGGTTACAGGGAATCTTCTAGAAGCAATTGTGGCCATGGTGTTGTGGGTATAGACATAACTAAGCTCATCATTTTAAACATGTGGTGCTATTTTATGTCACTTATACCTAATAAATCTGTCTAAAATAATTTAAGGGTATACAAAATAAGACTGTAGCTTTAATACTCAAAAAGTGCTGCCAAGATACTTTCCTCTATTACTTCTAAGAGTTCTGAGAAATATTCTAGGAATATACAATACCTTCTCACTAAGTTTTATGTTAATATATTAAAGATAAGCCGGGCATAGTGGTGCATTCTTGTAATCCCAGTACTTGGGAGGCTGAGACCAGAGGATCCAGGTTCTCTGCCAATCTCAGCTACTTAGAGAGGCCCTCCGCAACTTACTGAGACCCTGTTTCAAAATAAAGAATAAAAAATAGAGCTGGAGGTATAGCTCGGAGGTAAAATGTCCCTGGGTTCAATCCCCAGTACTGTGCAAAAAAAAAAAAATATATATATATATATATAATATAATATATATGAGAGGTAGAAATATATATATTTATATATATAATATATATATATATTAGAGGTAGGTAGAAATGAGACATAATACCCACCTAGATTCTAGATTCTAGATATCTGAAACTATTCCAGGACATCTTCATTAGCTTGAAAAATTGCAATAATATTTTTAACTTAAAATGTTTTCAATTTAAAAATCCCCATAATATTAAACTGGATGTTATCTTACAATCTCTTATGCAAACTGCCACATAAACAGGTGTTCGATTTTTTGGAAGCAACACTTCCAATGTCCTTTACTCATAGGTCTCTCACATTCATATGATATGGATGGGTTTTTCGGGCCCACATTATGATTATCAACATGAGACTGAGCTCATGGTACCATGGCCCCAGCTTCATTTGGCAGTCTGTTTATGATTTCCTGGTGTCTCTCATTTTCACAAATGTTATTCATTTAAGCTTTCTTAAAACTTTGTTATCCTGATTGGTGGGATTGAGACTCTGAGGTGGAGATCTACTTCTAAATCTATGGTCAAATGATTTTAAAGTTCTTTATTTTTATTATGTAATTTCTCATAGTTTTGCTTGTATTTTCATTTTAATGCATAAGCTAGAATTTTATATCTATTTTATGTTATATTTTAGAATATGTTATATATAATAAAACTTTTACATATATGTACATATAAAACATGCATGCATGTGCACACATACACTAGTTTATAGGAATTTAATGCCATTGAATTCGCTTATTCTCTCCCACTGACATAGCTCATGCCATGCTCACACTTCCCTGAAGCACTGCTAAAGTCTCCCAGCTGGTTTTCCTGGGCCCAATTCCTCCTACTTCTAATCCAACTCCAACCAGAGTGAGCATTTTAAAATATGATCGTGTCCCAACACTGCATGGGACCCTTCTGCAGGTCTTCAGTGCTTTGCAAAAAGAATCCAGACTACTCCACATGACTTGTGCAAGATCCAGGGTGTCCTGTTTCCACTGTCTCATCTCTCTGTTTCCTTTCCCATCCTTGACTCACTCTGCAGTGAAATCCTTTCAGGTCTTTGTCACAGACACTCTTTGCTGGGCTGGGATCACTCTTTCCCACCTCGGGATTCTCGCTTACCCTTCCTGCTTCTTTGCTTCCACATTACTTTTCCCTAGAAGCCTTTCTTTTCTTATGCTTTGCCTCTGTGCATGCCTCTGTACTCCTTCTATCAGAAGTTTTAGTGGGGTGTTCAAGTTCTCACTTGACCATCTGTTTCTCCAACTATATCATGAGCTCTGTTAGGCTGGGGGCTAGGTTTTCTCAATCCTGTTTTATCTTCAGGACGTGCCTTTCATATCTGGAACATGAAAGGAGCTGAATAAAAATGGATTCCCTTAAAGAGGAAAGTCACACACACGTAATCGATTAAATGCATTTGTGATAATTTGAGAGCAAAAGAGAACTATTATTTTTTCTATTAAAGATCCCCAAGACAAGAAAGGAGGATGACACATAAATAAAGTCCAACTTAATTAGTTTGTTATATTTGTATTTTGAGATAAATATATATTATTCTACTTGTGCCTTTTAAAATTAAACCAACATAATTTCACTTATGTGAGATACCTAGAAAAATCAAACTCACAGAGATGGAAAGTAGAATAATGGTTATCAGGGGCTGGAGAGATAGGGAATGGGGAGTTATTGTTTAATGGATAAAGAGTTTTAGTCTGGAATGATGAAAACTTTCTATAGATGAATAGTAGTGATAGTTGCACAACAATGAATGCACTTAATGCTACTGAACTGTACCCTTTTGTTGTTGTTGTTAGTTTCTAGATATTTTCCTTTGTATGTATATTTTTATTGGTGCATTATAGTTTCACATACAATGTAGTTCATAGTTAGAATGACATACATGCACACAGCACTTGAACTGTACCCTTTAAATGGCTAAAATAGTAAATATTTTGTATATCTGACCCCAGTAAAAATGTGCTGACTTGCAATAATATTGCAAAAACTAAACTAAAAACGCTATTGTGAATAAAATTACATATATTCTTCAGTTTCTACATTTTGGCCAACTCATATTGAAGTTTGAGCTGGAGGTCAAGATGGAAAATGGAGGACACAGAGACATTCAGTGGGAAAATGTAAGGTGGAAAGTTTTCAGAAAGATAATTTGTATTGTATAGGATTTTTTTTTAAGACAAATACGTATTCAGCAGCTTCTCTGCATCAAAGAGTTGCTGGCATCTGAGTCAATTTTCTCATATTATTACTTTTCTATCAAATCTTAATGTGCTGTTAATACTCAGTGAATTCATACATATTAATTAGGAAAAAGCATGTTTTTGGAATTTACTTTTGAAGTTTAGAAGTACTGATCAATGTAGATTTGATTTAAAATTCTTTTGATATTTCAAACTTGTCTCTTGTTTATTTATTTATTTATTTATTTTTGGAAAAAATGTATTGCCTCATTTCATGAGGCTTAATGTCTCATTGAACCAACCCTTTGACATGTTGTTTTAATTCATATTAGAACTAATTTTGCATTGTACCTAAAAAATACAATATGACCAATTTTTTTTTTTAAAGTACTCTAATTATCCCTATGTTAACATTGCCTTAATTATAGTCTTAAATGTTTGACACTCACACTCCAATTGAATTCACCATTCTGAATGTGATAACCATAGGGACTTTTGGGGGAATTTTATGTAGAATTTTAGTTTCACCTCTATGAAGATCTCAAAAAATGTTTGATAATGAACTGAGGTGTTATAACTTAGCCACCAAACGTCTGTGTCTTTTCACCTGAAGAATACTTTAACCATGGCCATGTAGTACAATTATATAGAAGGCAGTGGTTATATGTTTACACTAGCACTCCAGTCTTTACAATAGTAACAAAACTAACCCAATACACACCTGAAAGGTCTAAGAATACAGTTTTCTCCCTGCACTGATGGACAAGGAAGTGGGTAGTTATCCGACAAAAAGAGAACAGAAATTTTGGCCCCTGATATTCTGATAATGGATTAGACATTGAGAGTTTTTGTTTTGTCCAAAAGACAGATGTAGTTACCATGAGAATATGAAATAAATTAAAAATAAAAGAAAAATAAGGATTCCTTGCTAGCATAATTCTCACCTTTGTAGAAACTATCATTTATGAAATCCTATATAAGCTGATCTTGGTGCCCTATACCGTGTATCCTTGAAGATGTCATTGTATTGTGTCTTTGAAAAGAGATGCCTCAAATATTCCTGAAGCAAGACTTAACTGAAATAATTTGGCATGTGAAGTGTTAATATTCCAATCAGATGAATCTTTCTGTAATACTTGAGATAATCACAGTATTGCAAGAGACCTGATGAGAATTACACACATGTGGCATTCTTTCTTTGATTCTTGCTTCGTTAAAAGTCATTCAAATAAGGCTACTAACCAAAAATAAATTGCAATGGGGAAAAAGCTGACATGTGAACTTTCCAGATAAAAACTGTATTTGTATAAGGAACTTTTGGCCATTGCCACCATGTCCTCTTCATGGAGTTGACTACAGCAGCAACATTTTCTTAGAATTCATAATACCTAACATTGTAGTATGTCCTGTTGTCTGCTGCCACTTATATAGAAGATGATCATAGAAGCACAACTTCTTTTGTAATCTATTTTATCTTGGTACTTATCCTCAAGTTATCAGCTCATGATTAACTCTGACAAAATCTGCTAAAAGTGGCACAAGATAAGATCATCTCTTGATATCAATAACTCCAAATCAATTGTTTATGGTTACTCCATCCTTTGCATGACTCTGTTGGTTAAGTGTTAAGACAACTAGTCTGCCCAGTTGTTCTCTGTGAATATTCCAATTCCTTATGTTGATTTTCTATGTGCATATTTTGTCAGATTAAGGAAACAGAATTCAAGTATGTTGTATAAGAGGGTTTGTTCAAATTATGGCAGTCTGAAAACACTTCACAACCTTTCCCTAGCCTCCCGCATATTTTCTTTTTTGGATTGCATTGGTAAGTTGAAACAGATGCTGACTATGAGTTTCCAAAGTGGCCCCTTTAAATTTTCCATTATTTACAGTGGGACTGCACTTGGAGCCTTGAACTTGTCAGTCCATTAACAAGGGATCTTGCCAGATGAATATTCATTTGGAAATGATGGTGATTTTTAGTATGAAACATCTGATTTCATACCTTGTAAAACAAAAAGTGGAACACCCAGTGAAATCTCCTAAATGACATTGAGAATAGCTTCTAAATTATCTCAATATGTAAGTTCAGTTATATTGCTAGAATCTATTTAATCACAGTATTGTGAATGATGTGTTATGAAGCTAAGGCTTAAAGTATGGAATTCAACATTTAGTAATATCTCTAGTAGCAATTTTTAAATTATTTCTCATATTTGATAAAATATTTAGAAACATTTGTATAATTGGGGATTTAAAGTAATAAGTTAATATAATATTCAAGCATCACTTTGATATCTTTTGAAGTTTTACTCTCAATCTTTTTATTCTTTATTTTGAAACCGGGTCTCGCTAAGTTGTGGAGTGCCTCACTAGGTAGCTGAGGCTGGCCTCGAACCCGGATCCTCCGGTCTCAGCCTCCCGAATGCTGGGATTACAAGCGTGCACCACCACGCCCGGCTTACTCTCAATCTTTTGGCCTTTCAACATGACTGGCAGCCTGTCTTTGGGCGGATAAATAGAGTAAATAGACAGTGTTTATGTGTTTGTGATCTGATGGACAGTTATCCAATACAGCTTCTACCAGGAAAAGAATGCCCCCTCCACCCCCAGTGAAACAGAAATAATAAAGAGCAACTCCTTTTCAATTCTATTACAAAACTATTTCCTAGTTTTTTGTTTTGTTTTTATTCTTTGTTTTTTAAACAAGGCCTAAGTTATGGAGGGCCTCACTAAGTTGCTGAGGTTGGCCATGAACCTGTGATCCTCCTGTCTCAGCCTCCCAAGTCCTGGGATTACAAGTGTACATCACCACTCCTGGCTCTATTTCCTAGTTTTGAAGAAAAATATAAACCCATTCTCAGATATTGTTGTTCATGAGAATGGTCCTATAGGAAGGAAGGAGGATAGTTCCATTGAGACAAATAACTTCAGGACTACTGGGGCAAATTGAGAAACTTCTGGGCAGACACACAGGGTAGAAATCCCTAAGAGTTCTATCTTGCCTGTGGTTTGCAGCAACATTTTAGGAAGATCCTCTTTCCTCATCTCTCACGTTTTCATCTCTCTCAACACGTTGAAAGTGAAAAGTACAATTCTTTCAAGTTTTTCAAACAGCCTTTAAAAGTTTTCTAAGGGTCACCAAGCCCACCTCATGTCACCAAGCTCACCTCTCTTGGTATCCTCAAGTCACTTCTTGAAGGAGGCCTTGGGATATATTTGTATATTTTTTAAAAACTTGTAATTTTTATTTTTATTTATTTTTTTTAGCTTGACTATTTTTTTTTTTCGGTCTTTTTGGCACTGGGGATCGAACCCAGGGTGTTATGCTTGCAGAGCGAGTGCTTTACCACTGAGCTACATCCCAGCCCCCAAAACTTGTAATTTTTATATGTTAAGAGAACTCGTATGATGGTTTCCAGTTTCTTGCTGATGAGCAAAAACTTCCTTTAGAACAGTTCTTTTATTTGTTATTTTTATCCTTTTGCAAGAACATAGTAGTTATACATCTTTATGAAATGCATCAAACCATGGTAATAAGTACTTTTATCTCCTCAAACAGAAATCATTTCTATGTGTTGAGAACTTTCATAGTTTTCTAGTTATTCTGAAGTGTATCATAGATCACCACAACCAACAACTTACCTTCCTGTGCTATAGAAAACCAGAACTACTTCCACCATCTGTGTGTTGTGCCCCTTATCTGACTTCTTTCTACCCATTCTCTCCTTCCATCCCTGCCAGTCTTTAGTAACCACTATTCTATTCTGTAAAATAGAATGCCATTCTTACTTTTCCTCCACTGTACTAGCAACATTAATTATTACTGCTAGAAAGAAAATACATGAAGTGAATGGTCTATTAATGAAACCTTTCTAAAGAGGTTCAAGGTAAAGTATGGATTACACCTTTATGGGCAAAGACCTACCCTATATGTTGAGGATTGCATAATAACCCAGAACACAATCTGCAGACACTCCAAAGTCTTTGGAAAATAAGTCTTATTTCTGAGAGTGTAGTTTACATCACTTTGAAAGGAAGCTGTGGGAGATCAGTGGGTACAGACCTCATGGCCAAACTTCACAGATGCCTGTGACAGATAATCTGGATCTCAAATGCCTCCCAAAGGCCCATATGTTAAATGTTTGGCTCCCAGCTTGGCATTATTAGGAGGTGGTAGAACATTTAAGAGGTGAGGCTTCACAGGAGGTCTTCAAGTCATTAGGGATGTGCCCTCAGAGAGGATTGTAGGAACCCAGTCTCCCTCCTCCTCCCCCTCCCTCTCTCCTTCCCCCTCCCCCCTCTCCTTTCTCCTCCTCCCCCTCCCTCTCTCCTTCCCCCTCCCCCTCTTCTTTCCTCTCTCCCTCTCCTTTCCACTTCCCTTCTCTTTCCCCCTCCCCCTCTCCTTTCCACTTCCTCTCCCCCTCCCCTTCTCCCTCTCCCTCTCCCTCTCCCTCTACCTCTACCTCTACCTCTCTTTCTTTTAGTGAGCAGTTTTGCTCAATCACCAGCTCTCACCATCATGTGCTCCCTCAATACAGGCCCAAACTAGCAAAGCCAATCATAGACTGGAACCTCTAAAACTGTGAGCCAAAAGAAATCTTTCCTCTTTATAGGTTAATTATCTCAGGTATAGGTTTTAGTGACAGAAAGCTGACTAACACAGGGCCTGCATGATAATATGAATAGGGCCAGCTAAGCAGGTACAAATGCAGCTGGTGATTGGAACCTTCTAAGAACACACAAGCTATTCAGCTATGCATTTTCTGTAAAATCTCTTTGTGACTTTGGCCACTTTATTGAAAATCATGCCTCTGTACATTCTTATTTCTAACAAAAGAAATATGTATCTTTTTAACAATTATAAAAAGTACTTTTTACAAGCATTTCTAGAAAAAAAAATTAGGTAACTATAACCTATGCTGTTAAGCTTTACTTTGGGAAAAAAGATCCTCAGGAAAAATGAGAAAATATCTAATGAATTCTGCAGGCAGGGACATGATTTTTTCTTTTTATTGGGGACTGGTATGTGTAAAACTCATAGAAATTAGAAATTTTAATAAAAAATAGGAGTTAGAAGTAATTATGATCTTAAATCCTTCCCAAAATAATTAGGGATATAACAGGTTTAGTAGAAGTTAAAATATTTTAATTAATTTCAGAAGATGAACCCAACTCTTACTTCTCATAGAATGAGTGGGACATTTATTAAAGCTTCTTTTTTAAAATTTTCACTTTTCCAAAAAAGAAGATAGGATTACCAAATATGATTTGAAGCCGTTTCATCCAAAGCTGCCTATAAACATTCCTCTCTTTCTATTATTAATGATATGTAAAAGATTTTGACGTCAGGCCAGCTGTGTCACAGGAGTGACATCAGCTTAAACCTACTGATGGAGAGGAGAGGAAATTACATTTGTACTTCACAACATGAAATAAAAAAGTACTCATACTTTACAAGAAATTTTAGAACAGAAAAAAACATATTACTTATTTAGTAGTAGTATTATTTTGCATTTAAATGTGTTTGGTTTCTTGTATAAGCAAGATTGACTTAGTACAGAAGGGAGTACAGTCTACTTTGGGTTCTGTGTCTCCATGAACTAAGTGAATGGACTAGCACACCCAACATTTGAAATGTAGATGCATTCACTGGTTTGGGACTTCTTTTAAAAATGCAAACAACAACGAATGCTGGCGAGGGTATGGAGAAGTGGGAACCCTAATACATTGTTGGTGGGATTGCAGATTAGTGCATCCACTTTGGAAAACAATATGGAGGATCCTCAGACAAATGGGAATGAACCTACCATATGATCCAGCAATACCACTTCTGGTATCTACCCAAAAGAATGGAAACCAAACTACCAGACTAATGCATGTGTATCTATGTTTATAGCTGCACGATTCACAATTGCCAAACTATGGAACCAGTCAAAATGTCCATCAACAGATGAATGGATTGCAAAACTGTAGGATATGTACACAATGGAATTTTACTCAGCCATAAAATCATGTCATTTGCAGGAAATGGATGAAACTGGAGAATATTATGTTAAGGAGATTAGTCAGTCACAAAAAGTAAAAAAATCGTATGCCTTCCCTAATATGTGGAAGTTAGGGAGAAAGTGGGTCATAAGAGGGATTCTAGATAAAGAAGGAGAAACTTTAGATGAGCAAAGAAGGTGACTCATCTGAAGGTGATGGGGGGGGGACACTTTCACAAACATATCAAAGTCAATCACTTTGACTTTGGGAGTGAATGGGGCAGGAATTGGGGAGTGTTAAATGAGAGATGTGTGCATGTATGCCTCTACCAGCATGTACCTAACAAAGATGTGTGATTACAATGCACCAAAAAAAAAAGCTGAATCTACACCCTAACCATTTCTCAAAATAAACAAATAAATAAATAAGCAAGCAAACAAGTAAACAAATAAATGAAACATTACTGAACCTTTTTTTTTTTTAAGGTAAATCTAAACTGAGGATGGTGGCATAGGCCTATCTCAGTACCTGGGAGGCAGAGACAGGAGGGTAACAGATTTGAGAACAGCCTCAGCAACTTAGACCTTCAGCAACTTAGTGAGACCCTGTTTCAAAATAAAAATAAAATAGGGCTGGGGTGTAGCTCAGAGGAGGAACACCCCGGATTCAAGTGCCAGTGCCACTGAATTAAATAAAATAAAAGATAAATATATTGAGTTCTTATTCTGGTCATTGGGTAGCACCTTATGTATCAGTATATACTGAGTCTATATCTCACCTTTGCTCTTCTAGGCTGGCTTCTCAGGATAAACGTGATTCTTTTCATGCTATAAAGTCCAAGGAGCTGGTTAGCCAAGGTAGAAATTTATGTTAATGTCAATGAGATAACTAGAGTACGAGATAGGAAAGCCTTGAAGCTGTTTAATTTCCCAAGGATAAGGCAATATTATGGGGTTTCTGTGACCAAAGCAGATATTTTATTTGTGTAACTGAAGAAAATGCACAGCTGCTGTTTGGAGCTTTAAGGAATTCTGCCTTAATGAAGGGCCTTGCAGATGCCTATCATTTAAAGTATTTGATAATCATTAGCACTGCACATGCACACACACACACACACACACACACACACACACACACACACACACATATTCAAACTGGCATTAGCTTCTACCCTGGTTTTAATATGCAGATTTTACTCCCGCCAGCTGACAATTGCATTGTAAGCAGATTCCTAGATAATATGTAAACTATACACAATTCTATTAAAAATAAGGGATAATAGAAAAATGACCAATTTCCTTTACCAAATATTAGTTCTATTGCATCCTAAAAAATAACAAAATGCTTTACTTTTTTTCTTTTAATCTTATTTTAGAAATCAGCACATAGTTCTAGTCATTTTGTTATTTAGCTTTGAATCTGTGATGCTTCATGTGGAAACTTCTGTGTATAAATGAGGATACTTAAATTAATTTGTTCTTTGAGTTTACTCAATATTTAAATATCCTTGCAGAATTTTTTTTCAAATCTCATAAAAAAAGAATTAGCTATTTCAGTATATGCCTCTACAGTATTTACAGGGAAAAAAAAATCTAGATAGGATTGATAATAGTGACAAAAAGACTTCTTTCTTTTATTCATTTATTTCATTTATTCCTCATTTGTTTGTTAATCCTGCCAGGACAGGGTAAGAGTGGGATGGTTGGTGGTAAGAAAGTTGTAGGTTGTGCTTAGTTCAGTTTTAATTTGAGCTCATCTTAGAAGATGCTGGGAAATGTCATTCTGGCTTCTTTCAATGCAGATCTGCCTGCAGATATGGAGCTGGGACACAGGACTAAATCTCCTCTCTCTCCATAATGCTCCATTTCTCCCAACAGTTCTGACTCAAGGATTCCAAATCTCACACCCCTGTCTTCCTTTCATTCACTTTCTAAACATGTTTGTGTTCAGAATCATGCGCACACACAGGGCCCTTTGGGGCTGGGTTTCCCTGCCGCCACATCACAAAATTGGAATGCAGCCCACAAAGTTGCCCCTGCCCTGGCGCAGGAGCCCCGCCTGGCTGGGTGAGAGTTCATTGATGTGCTGCACATCACAAAGACTTAATTCTGCATTGAAAGGTTAAAAAGAACGGAGGGGGGAGGGGACAGGAGCGAGGAATAAAGATGAGATCTGTGGAGAATGGAGTATTCAGCCAATGAACTTTTGCAGAATGACTAACAAGAAAGAATTTTGCAGAAAGGAAAATCATTTCTTGATGCAACTCCTTTCTCCTTCTCTCTGTCCTTTTGAGAGGGAGGAAAGTTAGAGGACTTGTTAGTTACATGATAGAGGGGAGCAGAAAGAGGTATTTTCAAAAGGCAAAATGCAATGTCTCACTCTGGCTTCCAGTTCACAGTTTGAGGGACATAAGTGTCTGGTGGCTTTGCTCGCATACCCCTGGCCTCCTTTAATATTATGGGGCGGCCGTGACCTCCTTTGGCCTCATCAATCCACGGCACACAACTGAGAGGAGCAGAGGGCTTCACACAGATTCTTCTGTACCAGGCTGCCAACAGACAGAGCCTCTGAGAGAAAGGCTGGGTAAAGTCCTGTCTTGTTCTGTCTCAAGAGGGACTTGAACCAGCCAAGATAATGCCACTGGAGAGGAAAGACACAGATAAGAAGTATCAAATGGACAACTTGGTCTGTTCCATCTTTGATTTTTCCTGTGGTTAAGAGGTATCTCTATATATCTCTGAATTCTTCTAAACCAGTAACAGCCTCCATATCTGGGCAAGATAGATAAAATCTGAAAATAACTTTTTGACATCTTTAAACAAAAATAAATTCATGTTTAAGAAAACAACCTGTGTGATTATACAAAATGTATTCATTCTTTGAATGTCTGTGATGAATGACCATATGCCTATGACAGGCAAAAAAGACAAAAATAAGTGCTGGAGCCAGCAGAACTGAGGTTTTAACAACTTTAGGGGAAGAAATTTGATTTACATGCCATTTACAAATTATGTCTGCCACCTCTGACATCAGTGTTATAAAAGTTTAAAAAACCTGCACAATGGCTTTATAACTTCCCCATGTTTGATTTATGTCCACCCAAACTGTAAAAGAGAGAAAGTTGGCACTTTCTTCTCTTGCAACTAAATAATGCATTCACACATTAAGTACATGAATCTGATCCCACTGTTCTCCAGTCACAAACTTGTGATTTTATTGCCCCAATAATGCAGAGGTTGTGTGGAAAAAGAACCCAAGGTGGGGGAAGAGAGACAACTATCCTATATCTTTTAATCATAAGTATCATCAAATAGCTCCACAGGTAAAGAAAATGTAGAATAAATGAGCTGACCAACTCATGTCCCTAAAATAATGAAACTTAGTGCCTTCATGTTTGCTTATTTATTTATTGAACTACATTTTAAGGTTTTTCATTTATTCAAAAAACATGTTCCAAGCATCTATACTATACCAGGCCTTGTTCTAAACCATTGAGATATAATTGTGAACAAAACAAAGATACCAGATCCTCTAGAGTATTATATTCAAGGACATGGTCATTGTTGATTCATAGAACCTGATTCTAATTGTTCAGCTTATTTTCCCCCAATTATTCTCAACACTCTTCTTCCCAGCAAAGAACTTCCGTTCATATTTTCTTTACCATTTCACTGCAGTTTACATTTTCTCAATGCTCTGTCTTCACTTGTTACCCAAGAAGACTAAAATCTCATTTCTAGGACACTTCTTTAATGCATATTCATTCTGCCTCTCATTAAACACTTCCCATCACCAGAGACATAGAGTTTATATCCAAAGGGCCTTTCTAGTCTTAACTTTGTAAACACCTAGACATCAAATATCTATTCAAGATAAGTATATATTGTTTTCTTTTCTCTCTCCATTTCTTATTTTGGTAACCCAAAAGTCAAGGAATTAAATTGACTGCAAATGAGTATGGTTTAGTCTTCACTTCTATTTCAGCACTTTACCCATATAGCTTTGCTGCTTGTTTTATTTATTCTTCCATTCATTCATTTGTTCGTTTAGTCTCCACTCAATGAACTTTTTCTTTGTGTGACCTATGGGCCAGACACTCTCTCAGCTGCTGAGGAGAGAAAGCAAGGATAAACCAGACAGCCAGTGCCCTCTAGAACTCATTCTGGTGGGGGACCAGGATGCTTCTTTGCAAATATAACTCCTGCTTGCAAGTCATGAGGCACTTAAGTATTTCTTCAGCTTGCCTTGGAATTTTTCTGTATTTTCTATAGCAAGCTGTCTTTGCCATTAGAGGAAAACACCATTAACATGCTGAATACAGATTCGAGTTGTTGGGCTTGTGTGTGTGCACACACATGCACAAAGATTTATTCTCCCTCAACTTTGCAAAACTGTTTTCCTTTTTCTATCTGGTGAGGCAATATAGTGATATACAAGTCTTTCAAAAACCCGACAGGATTCATGCCCAACTGAGTTATTTTGTTCTGTACTCTCTGTCAGTTCTTGGAAATTAACAATAGGCCATTTCAGTTTGGTCTTTGATCCCACTAGCTCAGTCATGCTATTTTTCCAGATGTTTTCATCTTGGGTTGCTGTTACAAAAAAGCACCGCACCAGTTAAGTTAAACCAAGCCAAGTTGGCCTGTCCCAGGGACTGAGGAATGTGTGCTGCACCAATAATCCAGTCATGTGCTACATACCATTTAAGAAAAGAAAGAGACTCAAACTTTAATATCTGAGCCATCCTGTGAATTGTGTTTTTAAGAAAAAGAACCATATGCAAGCCTGTAGCTTCACAAGGCATTGATTTGGCCTGGTTCTAGTAAATTATTTATGTTTTGAAATAAGTTAACATGCTAATTTTATCTCAGTTTTATTTCCCCCAGCCTGTCTAATACTTTCGAAAGTCTAAATGCCAATGGGCATGAGAAAAAAAATTAATCACTAAGTATACTATTTAGGTGGTTGGGCAGACATAACACAAATAATTGGCCATATCACACCTTCTATCAAAATTTCATCAGCAAGATTTTCATAGCATGTTTTTACCATAAATGGCAAAAAAATGATCCCACAGTCAGAGGAGCTTGAAGCATTATATGTGAACTGGAAATGAGAATAAGCAAAGAGTGCCTCAAGACAGGTGTCAGGAGACTTGTGCCACTGATGTGGAGGGAGACCCTGGTCTATTGGCACTCCAGCCAAAACAGATCCTGAGGACTGACCCTGCAGATATTCTGGAGGACATGTCTGAAAGATCAGTGTGGTATTTTAAAAGTGATATTGGCTAAACTTCAATTAATGAGTGCATCCAATTAAAAAGAAGCTGGAAAATATAGTAGTCTAACATGGAACATTATTTACTGAGTTTGCTTTCCAGGTAGGAAATATCTTTGAAATGCCTTTATGCCCTAGGACCTAGTAATGTCATTCCTATATCGATTACATTCAGAAATGTATAAATGTCTGGTTGAAAAGACATATGAGAAGCCGGGCGTGGTGGCGCACGCTTATAATCACAGCATTCTGGAGGCTGAGACTGGAGGATCTGGGTTCGCAGTCAGCCTCAGCTACCTAGTGAGGCACTCTGCAACTTAGTGAGACTTGGTTTCAAAATAAAGAATAAAAAATAGGGCTGGGGGTGTAGCTTGGAGGTAGAATGCCCCTGAGTTCAATCCCCAGTACCGCAAAAATAAAAAAAAAGAAAAGACATATGAGACTGTTCACAGAATTATTTGTAGAGCAATCAATATCCAAAAGATTATCAATAGTAGAGTAGATAAACTGTGGTATATTTATACATCAGAACACTATGCTACAATACTGTAGTGAAAATAAACCAATAATAACTACAGTCAGCTCTATGGACAATTCTACCAGACATAAATGAATGAAAGAAGCCTTAACAAAAGAGCACATAAGCTCGCTGTGGAGGCTGAGACAGGAGGATTGCAGGTTTCAGGTCAGTCTCAGCAAACTAGTGAGACCCTGTTTTAAAATACAATAAGCCAACTATGTAGATCAGAGGTATAATGCCACTGGGTTCAATTCCCAGTACCACGTACACACACACACACACACACACACACACACACACACACACCATACATAATTTATGATTCCATTTATATAAGTACAAAGACAAAACGAATCTCTTCTGATTGTAGTTAGAATAGTAGTTACCCTTGTGAGGGAGTGGTGATTAAAAAGAGCAGAAGGATGGCTTCTGGGGCACTGGTCACATTGTTATGTTAGTCTAAGTAAAGGTTACATGGTTCAGCTTATGAAAATTCTTTGAGCTGTGCCCTTACCATTTGTCAGTATGCATGCTAGATTTCAATACGCTTGTGGACATGCAAATAAATGTTCACTTATTACAGAGAGTAACAACAGAAAAAATCACTTACAGCATACTTAAAAAAGAAAATCTCTGGGTTTGAAATTTAAATAGAAACATAATTTATGAATATTCAAATCTTATTTCCTAGATTAAAGAGTAAGATATTTTCATGAGTGCCTACCAGTGTGGATAAATTTTGTACTTATTATTTGACTAGAAATTCTTTGAAGAGTTGGCAAGAATGGTATTCAAAAAAAGTATGTTGAATTGAATTAAAATGATCAACATGCTATTTTCCTCCATACAGTATTCCAGATTTCTTGATTAGATATCATCTCTCCCCTTTTTGAAAGTCTACAATATTTTGTACTTCACTTATGAAGCATATAGTAGTACTTTGTATTGTATTATGAGCAATGAGGCCAAAGGTCCTAAAACCAATAAGTCACATCACATACAATTTGTGTCTTTCCACTGTCTCACAAGGTTTATTCAACACTCAAAGGTTAAAACACGCAGGAACTTATCAGAAAATTGTCTAAGTAAAGTTAAACTAAGTTCAGATGCTGAATGTTTGCTTTGCTAAATCCAATTAACTATGAATGAGCATCAAACAATACACTCCACACTAGAAAATCTAACAATTTATGTTGAATAAATGTGCTATACAGCACATAAATTCTGAAAATTAGAACACTTCGATTAATTAGCAAAATAATACAATACAAACAGGGAGTAGAGAATAACAAACCAAGTCCAGGATGGAAGATGAGATCCAGGAGTTGGCCAGTTGCTGAGTGGGTTGGAATCCCACATGACAGTCTGCCTGTGTGTATGACTACAACCCAGGGACAAAAGCAGGACCGGAGCAAGTCACTGAATTGGAGTCATACACACGGGCAGACTGTCATGGCATAAGCAAAGCTCAGTGCACTGCTCCTAGGAGGGCCAGTGCCTTTATAGGACTTTCTGGGCATTTCCCAGTGTCTTTGACAAGCTCATACAGGTTTATTGAACCCTGCCAGACTCCTGTCAGTAGACCAAATGTATTGGTGATGTAAGTCCATCAGAGGTGAGAAGGTATTTTACGATCCAAGGGTTTATTATCAACTGCAGCACAGATATGCTGGTCTGAGCCCTATGCTGACATGTGCAGACAAGTTTCTGAAGCTACATGCTGAAATGTCTAAACGAGTTGTTTATGGGATTCTAAAAAATTGTTTTATATGCCATGCTCTACACATACTGCATTTAATTTTGTAAATTCCTTGGTGCCGGTTCAAGTCTATTCATCTATGGTCTGAGATAATCCACAGGAGATAAACAAGACAACTGAAGAAAGTGCATCTGGGGCCAAGATGCCTGGGTTCAAGCTTCTTCCCTGCCACTTACAATTTGCATAACATTGGAAACAGCCTCTCTGTACTTTAATCCCCTTATCTGTAAAAATGGGGACAAGTGTAACACCTAAGGGTTCTGTGAAGATTGAATGAATAAAGGTATGAAACTTGGAGGACAGTTTCTGACACCTAGTAGGTACTCAACAATTGTTAACTGCTACTTTCAGTCCTCGTTGCAGTAGTATCATATTGCCTATTATGATTCCTGAAAGAGAAAGAGAAAACAACAATGTAAAAAACCCAGGAGTAGTGGTCAGTCAAAAGTGATATGTATCATATAGAGTTGCTTAGTAAGGATACTGTGTGCTAATTCTTCAATACCATTGTTTTTCTCAGATATTCTTTGAATATAGTAAATTGATTATGTTATGATGTATTTAACCTGTTCTATGTTATTCTAGTTATTTACAATTATTGGGTTCTTTTTTGTAAATATTGGTAATCTCCTGATTCAGTTATAGACACTAGACTATGATGACAAATAGATCCAAGGATGTATAATGACTGAAACACAACAGAAGTTTTTTCTCACTCATATTACAGTCCAAGTAGATTTTACTAGTCAGCCTCTATGTAGTAATTCAAGGACCTAGACTCTGTCTGCCGACACACCCTTCCTTAAGCTTGGTCTATACTCATATTCAGCTGGAAAAAGGGGGGTGGGGGGAAGGCACATCCAGTTCTTAAAAGCCATGATGGGAAATGGCGCACACCACTTCATCTCATATTCCTTAGCTAGAATTCAGCTAATGCCCACATCCAATTGCGGAGAGGTCAGGAAATATAGTTTTAGGATGTGCCTCTGAAGATGAAATTGAATTCTGTGAAGAGCTAGCAATGGTTGCCATTATTTAGAGACAGGTGAGGGCTAGGGCTTTCCTCCCTGGTAATGCTACTGCAAATACAGAAGGAGGATCACAACAGAGGTCTTTCATGCGTAGATTCATTAGCAAGCAAGCCTTGATAATCAAAATGTCTTTTCTAATGGTCACCACAGTCTTAGCTTTCTGTCCTTTGTAGATACCTCAACTAAGGCTGTCATGAAAAAGTCCTGCCAAGAGGTGGAATCAGGCAGTCAAAGCTCTGTGACTCGTGCCTAGATTCATCATTTTTGTTTTGTTTTTGTACTGAGGATTGAACTTGGAGCATTCTACCTCTGAGCTATACCCCAGCACTATTTATTTTTAATTTTGGAGGAGGGTCTTTGCTAAGTTGCTGAGGTTGGTCCTCAAACATGTGATCATCCTGTCTCAGCCTCTCAAGTACTGGGATTACAGCAGTGCACCACTGCACCTGGCTGATGCATCGCTATTTTGAAATCAGGCTCAGGGACTATTTCAAAGGATATAACCTCCTTAGCTCACTAGATTCTTCTAGGTTCCTCTAGTATGTACAGAAGAATAGAGACTACCTCCAAATTCAGCTCAATACATATATCTTGAGCACCAATAATTTCACAAACAAAAACCTATACCTTTACATCCATTTTTCCAATTATAAAAACTTCTAAGGTTAGTACTAACATAAAAAAAAATAACTAAAGCAAATCTGTAGCAGCCACCTGGAATATCTTGAGCACCAATAATTTCACAAACAAAAACCTATACCTTTACATCCATTTTTCCAATTATAAAAACTTCTAAGGTTAGTACTAACATAAAAAAAAATAACTAAAGCAAATCTGTAGCAGCCACCTGGAATGTGCCTTTTGATGAAATGCTAGCTAACTATAGTTGAAATATATATTCTTAGAACAACTAGTTACTCCCAGGACATAGAGTAAATAGATTACTCACATATACATATCATACTGCCTATGTAGAAGTATGTTTATTACAGGCAGTATAACATTATGAAAAGTAAATTCAGCCCTTTATCCAAACATCCCTCTGACAGAGATGTTCACCTGGAAAAGTGCCCTTTGTAGTAAACCACTCATTTCTAGTATAATGGCTTAACATGTCATCATTGTTTACAATACAGAATGTTGATTGGAAGCCAAGCAGCTGTGCTGTGCCATCAGGAAGTTGTAGATTTCTGCTATTATGTTTTTCCCCTGCAAAGATTGATAAGGGACAATGTCTTCATGATGTAATAACTGTTAAAAATGGAACTAATGAAATATCAAC
The DNA here is from genome assembly GCA_004027655.1 of Graphiurus murinus. Classification (NCBI taxonomy): domain Eukaryota; kingdom Metazoa; phylum Chordata; class Mammalia; order Rodentia; family Gliridae; genus Graphiurus; species Graphiurus murinus. The sequence goes on along the minus strand of PVLC010000636.1, from coordinate 100,193 downwards.
ATTCTCCAGAGACTTTACTTTTGGAAAACATACTGGAACTACTGTGGACTGATTGATCATCTGGGCAAGGGGTGTCTGCTGAGTGGTTTTGTGCAAAATACTCCTAGTTAAGTTGTGCGACAAGGAGCTGCCTCTCCCCAGGAGATGGGAAATATCTATTGCAACTGTGATTCATGCCTACTTTTTTCAGATATTGGAGAATTCCTGTCTCTCCTGATGATCTTTTGTTAGTTTTGTTTCTTGTTGTTGATGACATGGAGAAAAAAGGTAGCTATTTCCTTGAAATCATATTTGAGGCGTGTTTTTAAATCCTAGGTGCTCATTTCCAAGTTCCAATATTGTTTTTAAGTTCAGTGGTGGTGTTCTGAAGGAGTATTGGAGACCACCCTACTTGTGCTGGGGCCCACTATCTTCTTTCCCTGGGTTTTCACCATGGCAATGGGAATAGAATTTTCGGCTTTCTGAGCTCTTCTGTGTGTTCTTAAGTAAGCTTACATAATACTGCTGGGGACAAAGCACTTGCTTGCTGAAAGCCAAATGAATGAATAAATTTGGCTTCAGGATTTTTGAACTGCTGTGAAAGAGTTTTTGTTTCTTGGCTTTAATTTTTTTTCCAATCACAGTTTAGAACACTTTAGATGACACCCCCATTTGGATGTAATTGTACATCCAAAATGTGATGTACAATACAGATAGACAATTTTAACACATAAAAGATATAGGTATAACACTTGGGTATCTGAGCAATGACTTCTAGAGTCTAGATAGTCTTTTTTCTGTTTTCTTATATATCAAGATTTCACATCTACGTAATTTTAAAATTAAAGATTTTAGAAATACACCTGTTTTATTTCAAAAGTTGCACTCCAAGACTTTTTTCTGTTCTCATCTCCTTGCTCATTCACATCTCCCCAAAGTTACATAGTCTTCTAAGAATTTTTATTTTAAATTAAATCTCTCCTTTTAAATACTTATCTGGCATTTCATGCTGAGCATTATCCAGCATGAGATTATTGTGTCTGAAACGAAAATAATAAACTCTCTGGAACCTGGCTTAGGGATCTTGCCACGCTATTGAATATTGAATTATTCTTTTTGTAGAAAAGATTGGGTCAAAGAAGTCAATTATAGAACAGATTGTTTTGAATTTTCTTTTCCCTCCCTCTCTACTCCCTTCCCTTCTTTTCTCTGCATCAACTCTTCCCTAATCAAGCAATAATTTTAAATATTGTTTTAATTTGGTGGTTACTTGAAATGAAAAGAGTTATTGTATATATTGAACTGCCTTGTCAAATTGTGGAAGGGAAGAATTTTAATTAATAAGTCCAGCTTGGCTCAGAGACATATATGAGCCCTGAAAGCTGACCAGAGCTAAGAACACTGTGAGCAGCCTCTCCCCTCTTAAATACTTCAATGCCCACATCTCAGTATATTTTGGTTTGAACTGTGAAGTCTTTGTATATCAAGTCAGATGAACCAAGGAACGTGTCTTATAGGGATAACCCACTTAGGATTATGAAGCAAAAGCCATGTGGTCTCTTGAGCTAGGAGATGTTGTCAAAGTCCCTATATATTTCTCAGGTTTTGCAGCATACTAAGCCCCTTTCCCAATCTGGAGAAATGCCCTGCTACCACTTTTACCACTGTAATGTCTCTTTACAAAACATTCAGGTTGCTTTGGATGGAACAAGTGAAACAAGTGAAAAGTTCTTAACTCTTATAGATGACAGGTTTGGCCAATTTAAAAAATAACAACAAAACCTATTGTCCTTCTCATTACTATTAATAAGATTCTCTAAATAATGTTTTTGGTCATGCTGCTAGAAGCTCCAAACTGGATCTACATTTTTTTTTTTTTTATGTTGACAGGCAAATGTCGTTTGTAACAGGGTATCAACTGCCATCGTCCACTTGTATTTGAACTTGATTTTTATTTCTATTCATTTTATTTTATTGTTGGTGCTGTGGATTAGAACCAGGGCATTCTATTCTCAAGCTGCACCCATTTTCCATCCCCCCCCCTTTTTGTGTGCCTGTGGTACTGGGGATTGAATTCATACGCATTCTACCTCCAAGCTCCACCCCCCAAGCCCCCAGCCCTATTTTTATTCTTTATTTTGAAACAGGGTCTCACTAAGTTGCATAGGGCCTCACTAAGTAGCTGAGGCTGGCTGCGAATCCGAATCCTCCAGTCTCAGCCTCCCAAGTACTGGGATTATAAGGGTACACTACCACCCCTGGCTCCCTATTCCCCCTTTTTAATTTTTTTTTTTGAAACAGAGTTTCACAAAGTTGCTAAGATTGACCTTGAATCTGTGATTCTCTTGTCTTAACCTCCCAAGTACTGGGATTATAGGCATGTGCCCAGCTTTGATTTTTATTTTTCAATGACTCAAGTCACAGCAGCTCAATTAAAGCAGAGGGTTAAAGATAAAGAGTAAGTGTAGGGTACAAAATGTAGGAAAGCACCATATCAAAAATAGAATGAGTGCTGGGCATGGTGGCGCACGCTTGTAATCCCAGTACTTGGGAGGCTGAGACTAGAGGATCCAGGTTCACGGCCAGCCTTAGCTACTTAATGAGACCCTCTGTAACTTAGTGAGACCTGATTCAAAATAAAGAATAAAAAATATGGCTGGGGGTGGAGCTGGGAGGTAGAATGCCCCTGGGTTCAATCCCCAGTACCTCAAAAAAAAAAATAATAGAATGAGTTCAAATTGTGAAAGGATGCATAATTTATTAAAGCATTTTAGTTTCTTGTAATGATAACTGGAAAGTCTCTGGATATTTCTAATTGGCTATGTGCAAGCAAGAATCCTGCAAGATCTATATAAACATGAAATGACTTCCACTTAATTAAAGTGATTATACCAGGAATTTTGCGACACTGTTTATATTTTGAAAATGAAAAGATTTCTTAATTACTAAGGAATAATTCCCCAGCCTTCTGGTCTAAAAGTCTAGGGGAAGACTTTTGACTGTTAGTTAAATTTAGTTTACAAGTTAGACTACCAAGATATTGTCATAAGTAAAATAGCAGTTTTAATTTATGCAGCTGATTTATGAATAAGTTTGTCTAAACTCAGCTCTTAGAGTAGTTTATCCTATTCAATATTTTATTGAATAGTTTATTCAACAGTTTTGACATTTTTTAGGAATGCATGCATATTACTTATACTTATTTAATTCCCTCTTTATTCCAAGAACTATTTGAAATAGCTGAATCTAAACATTCTTCTTTATTCTATGGCAGGAGAGACACTAAGTTATCTGTGGCATCCAGTTCACTACTTTTTTATTATTCGGAAGAAAAGTAGAAGGCTGAACGCTGTGTTCCAGACAGGCACCCACCAGGCCAGCTCTTGTTAGCTTGAGGGAGGCCCCTGATTTTTCCCAGGAGAATCTACTACTGTTTATCTGACTCTGATAATTGGCTTTTTATATAGTCATTAATGGCTAATTAAATATGCCAACTTTTGTAACATGTTCTTAAAGAAAATATTGTTAGGTTATCATTTAGTTTTTATTAATAATCATGTGCCAAAGTGGGTGTTCTATATACTTATGTAGATGCTTGCTCAGTTAATATTAAAATGAATACCTTTTTAAACAACTGTTGAATATGTGCTAAAGCATCACTTTCCTGGCTCAGATCTTCTTCTCAATTACAAGCAGTTATCTTTTAAAACATTTCTAAGCCATTTTCCGTAGCCAATACCAAGTTATGATGACATGATGCAATTTTTCCAGTTTTCAGTTCCTATGCTCTTTGGCCCCTGCTTTATTTAGCATTTACCTGGATAGGATCAAGAAGAGTTAGTGAAGGTATTTGTAGCTAAAAGTGTGGAAAATGGTAAATGCTGTAGGTAAATATCCTGATGAAGTTCATCACTGTGAACTTCATGGTGAGACACAGCCAGAATGTGAGGCACTTAGAGGGGCTTAAGCTGAAAGAATCAGATTCTATTCTATAAATTCTTTCTCAGGCAGAAGATCTATAACAGTATTGGGGAGACCAGGGAATCATTAACTACTTGTCAGTATAGATCTGGGATAAAAGGAAAGAGGAGATCCACAGAATCCAATAAGGAAATTGATAACCTACAAAATCCAAATAAACACAAATAAATACAATTGAAATGTTGAAGAGTATTAGCTCAAAGCTTCATGTAGTTGCAAAATTCTGTTAATAAATAGAAGTAAATTAAATAAATGACTTTAGTACAGCAACCTGTGCTGCAAGACCACCTGTGTAGAGGGAGAAGTCTTGTGGATCCAAAATTGCCAGAGTTTCCCTGGTGTGTTGATGATAGTAGTGAGAAGAAGTACCCTGAGTCACTCTTAGTCTCAGAGTTTATCTCTAGGCAAATTTGGTATTCATTCACTTCCGGTGGAGAAAGTGGCCTCAAACATTTACTTGTCAGTGCAACCACACAATTGTTTGAAGCAATTCACTTGTTCTCATAATAAGACTGAAAATTAAATGTACATTGTTGAAGGTTATTCCATAACATTAAATTCTTTTATATTAATAAATCCCAACGTATGTGGCAACTTAAGTGTTCAAGTACCTGCATTAAGCACCATGATTACATTTAAAGTAGGTATTTGGCTATTTAATTCAGAATGCAAGTTGAATTTTTAAAAAATTTTTAATTGTATTCATTTTGGGTGCTGGGAATTGAACCAATTTCATGCATGCTAAGCATATGTTGTACTACTAAGCTACATCACCAGACCCTTAAGTCAAAATCTTAATAAATTTATAAAATATATGGAACCACTTGAAATAAACTTAATATCTACTATAGTTAGTTTAATATATTATATTAATATATTTTATTATATTAATATATTTTATTATAGTTTAATTTGTTGTATTTGTAAGAACTACTTATGAATGTGTGAGAAATTGTACTGAAACAATTGATGCAATCAGGAAAAATAAGCAGTAAATTTACAAATATACTTTAAAATGTTAAGCAGTTTGATTACATGAATAAATGCCACCAATCATTGATAAAAGATTACCTAAAATCAATTTGTTAATATTTGCTAAATTTCAAAAAAGAATTAAAAGATTTTATTTATAAGTTGAATTTAGGAACTTCAAGAATTTTTTTTTTAAATAACATTTGGGCAATCTTTTTTTTTTTTCGGTACTGGAAATTGAACCCAGGGGCATTCTACCTCTGAGCTACACCCCAGTCCTATTTTTTATTCTTTATTTTGTAACAGGGTCTCACTAAGTTGTTGAGGGCCTCACTAAGTAGCTGAGGCTGGCTGCGAACCTGTGATCCTCCTGTCTCAGCCTCCCAAGTACTGGGATTGCAAGGTCACGCCACCAAACCCAGCAAATAACTTTTGGGCAAAAACTCAGATCGATACTATTCTGACACTATTCTTCCTCAAATTGTGTGTTTATCAAAAAGAAAAAGCATCCAACCAGACAACCTTTTACATAACAGTCTCAAGCCCTGACTAGGAAGCACTGTCTCTGCTTTGGAATGCACAGGATTGAGCTGGACCGTGGAGTGAAACTGCACTGTGACGGCTCATTGTTACTTCCCATTCATCCTCAACTCAGGGGAGCTCCGTTACAATATGGAATAATAAATTAATGTCAGTCACACCCACGAGGCCTCTTTAAGGTTACCCATTGCAAATATAGTTTGGACAAATTCCATCCTTTGCTTTAATAGGATAAGTCCCGCCGTGAAGCCAGACTTAGTTTAGGAATGGGGTGTCTCTGCCCTCAAGCAACTCAGGACTAATCTTGCATGTCCTTCATTAGTACTTTTACCACATGCCTTCTTTCACCCTGAAGCTCCTTAGAATTTATTTGTCCCCTCTCTCTCTGATGTGGCCTGTGAACATTACCTTAATTTGCCACACCTGCTTATGTTATGAGGCAGATGTGCCTGGGAGCTTCTTTGGATCTGTTCAAGTGTCAGCCTCCTAAAATTGGCAAGCGTGTTTATTGCCCCCATCTCCCTAACCTGGATCCCTGCTCTAAAGTTATCTATTAGTGCTGGATGTAGGAGTCATGCAGGTTTGGAGAGACAGCTCAGAAAATGTTTATACTGTCAAGGATTTGGATGGAAGATAAGAATGTGAAGAGGGTAAATATTTTAGAACACACATACAAATCTGTTTCTCTAAGCGCAGCTCTCTGACTCATCAGGCTAATTGTTTAAATATTATCCCAAATGCTTGATCAAAATGAAATAAAAATGAGAGTCAACTCTCAAAATAGAGCAGTTCCATTCATATTTTCTGGGCAAAATGGTTTTCTGACCATTTAGAAACCTAAATAAGTAAGATAAGTAAAAGACCGTTGACTTTGGCAAACATTGCATAGTTCTGGAAGGCTTGATGAGCAGCAAAATTACAAGTTTAAGAGACAAATGCAGAGTTGCAGTGGATAAAAACAATCTGTATATTATGATGTATAAGTTCAACTGTCTATGCCCCCACTCGCTCATATAAAACAAGGCAGGCAAATATCGATTTATGTGTATTATTCCTTATCATCTTATATTTGCTGCCATCCATTTTACTTAAACCCTTGCTTTTATATATTCTTTTCTATACAGCTCTCTTATAGGCTTTTATGGGTTAATCCTGCTCAAAATTCCCTTCTGTCTTTCCAAAGAACCTCTTAGAAAACTCATCACAACACACTCAAATATCTGGTTGGTTGGCTAGTTTTAATTTGGAGGAGTAAGCATCAGTGAAAGGGCAAACATGCAAATATCGAATTCGTTGAGTTTTTTTGGTTTTTGTTTTTGTTTTGTTTTGTTTTGTTTTTTGCACAAATGTACATGGAGCACATCCTATGTCCCAGACACTTGTTGTACTGATGCTTCAGATACTGAGATGAGAAAACACAGTCAAGATGTTGACCCTTAGCTTAGCAAGTGGTCTGGGAGGCAGAGAACGCACCAAAATACAGATGGCAAAACTTACTATTAAATAAGAGACAGTTCAGAGAGCTAGAGAAACCTACATTACAGAGGAACCTCGTGAAGTCTTTGCTGGAAAAATAACACTGAAATTTGTTTCCCAAACTTTGCTGTGTAATGAAATTGCCCAGGAGATTTTCAAATACACCAGTACCTGGCTCCCACCCCCAGTTGTTCTAATTAAATTTGTTCGGGTGTGACCTGGGCAGAAGGACTTTTAGAAGCTTGGTGTTCTAATATGCAGCAAAGTTTGAGAGATTCAGGTTGAAACCTGAAGAATGAGTCAGAATTGACCTGGTGGAAAATGCTGAGGGAATGCCACAGCCCCCTTGAGGCTGGAAGACTGTGCACCCAAGGGACTGAAAGAGGCTTGCTCATTTGTTGGATCCCTGTATAAGATAAGGCTGTTGCTCACCAACCTAAGCCAGTTTGGTCATGTGCAAATAACTCTGAGATTAATTTCACTAGATAGTGGCAACTAAGAAGTTTACAAAGTAGATAAGAGAAAGCCACTCTATTATCACCCTATCACCCACCAGCTACTAGGTTATAAAACATGTAAATTTCAGAAAAAATTCTCTCACACACTTACTTAATATTTAGTCTTTAGCAAAGCAGACACAAAACGGTTCGTGCCGTCTATTCTTCAAGGTCTCAGCTCTCTGTACGTCTCTAGGTATGCTGAACTTGACTTGTATGAAAAGTTTACTTGAGGCAGAAACATGAGCATTTCTCAGGCAGGATTCCAGGCCTACTACTCGGCATCATAAATCAGAAATCATCCTAAACCAATGGCTGGGAACAGATCCAGTGAGGGATCCAGCCCTGGGTACCATTTTTCTAAGTGGTGCAGAACACAGGCCTGGCTGGATTCTTACACCCTCCTGCAATGGTGGGGAATGTCTAGCATATTTTTATTCATGCACATACTTTGCATATCTCAAATGCCACCTAATGAGACTCTACTATTAACACCTATCATGCTAATTAACAAAATACTACTTCCACCAGTAAAAACCCATTGTTGACATTTATTTGCTATTGGTAAAGTTTCTGCTCTTGATTGATATACAGATAATAGAAGGGCTTGTAATAGCTGCCCCGGAGCCTGGCTCTTTCAGATTGAATGCTACCTTGCCACCCTTGCCTGATATTCTTCACAGCCTGTTAGCTCTTTGACTCCTGGCATGAATGTTTAACCAACTGGTATATATGCACAGTATCACCCTGGTTATACTGAAGTAATTTAAAGTAAATTGCAGGCTTGGAAACAGAGAAGTAATGGCCATCAATAATCCTGGAAAGATTAGAAAGGAGAAGAGAATAAAATTCTTCTTGATTGAGAATACTGACACTAATTAATTTCCCTTCTTGTCTATTTAAAGAAGAAGAGAGCAAAGAAATAGAGGAGGACAGGTATAACTCCCTGAGTTATACCTTTTCTAACCCAGCAAATGTCCTGTGAGTGACTTGAATTGCCACTTGACAAAAGCTTTGATTCTCCCACATCTCCTATGATGTATATTGATCCCTATTTTCTCCTACTTGTCAATATTTGGAGATTTAAATATTAGTCAGAAAACCTTTGATGTGATTATTAAATTATCTTGCTATTTCCCAAGGTCTTTGCATATCCTGCAGAGAGAATTCCTTCCAGGAATCTACCTTTTTTTTTTTCTTTCAGTAATGAGGTTCCATCTTTGATCAAGAGGAAATCAAAGTGAGGATTTGAGTACTGAGGGAATCAGAGCCCTCACCCCTAGCACACTGTGAGAACTACTTTCCCACAGCCAGTTCAAAAAAGAAGGCAGGGATTTTGAAATCTGTGCTTGATTTCTTTTTGATACTGCTAGATTATGCAGCTCAGGCTGCTAGTGAGGCTTTGTGTTGTTCTCAATAGCGAGGATACTTACGGTGCCTTTGGCCATCCCCACCACTCTCTCCTTCCTTTGTTGCAGAGGATCCTTTGGCCTTTGTTGCACATCAGTTTTAGGGCTGCTTTTCGTGAGTCAGCATTTTTAAGCTCTTTTGTATTACAGATGGAGTTTCTAATCATGGTCTATATCTGTACTGTCAATAGAAATACAGTATGGGTCACATCTGTCAAATTTTCTAGCTGCTATATTTAGAAAGTAAAAAAAAAAACATATAAAGCTAACTTTAGTAGTATATTTGGAGATAACTCAATATAACCCAAATATTGTCATTTCAACATATAATAAATATAAAAAATGATTGAGACATTTTCACATTCTTTTTTTTTTTCGTATACAGTCTTAATAATTTGCATATGTTAAACTTTCAACATGTTTCAAGTTGTAATACCCACATTCCAGGTGTTCAATAGCCAATGTGATTAGTAGCTACCATATTACACAGTGGAAGTCTGTATAGTAGCACTAAGAAACTCGTTATCTAAATAATCCATTATCCATTGAGCTTAGCATTTGGGTTGATTTTGTAAAGGGAGTGCCTGCCCCTCCCCATCTTCCCCATCTTCCCAGTGGTTCTTAGAACCACTGGCAACTATTTTTGAGATGACAGGGTGAAGGGCATTACTGGAGGGGACATAACCCTGAAGTCTTTAGTTCCACACCCTCACCATTGGGGTTAATTCACTTCACAGTGATATAAAAATGACAGAAATAGACAGATGGCCTATAGTAGTCGAGTATTAGCAAGCCACAGAAGCTATGAAAAATATTAAGCAGTATATTTCATGATACTTTTGTGAAATCTAAATTTTAAAAATGCAAAAGGAAAAACTTATGGATGGGTATCTCCTAAAAGCTCATAGACAATACATCTTTATACTGCTAATCTTTCTGCATTAAGACCAGTTTAATTATTAGTACTGGAAAGAGACACAAATAGAGGCTGATCCCCCCTCCCCCATGGGACAGTGAGGTCAACATTTCTCTCTGTTGACTCAGGTCTCCCTTATCTGTGTCATCACAAAGCTGATGAGTTTCTCCTCTTAAGTAAAAACAGTGAATTCTCAGTTTTAAAGGAAAGAAACAAACTGTACTTGTTTTCTTCCTGTCTAGCCTCTACTTTTATTGTTGTTTATATAAGAGAGTTCATGCAAATGACTTTGGTGCCATTATGCACAGTTCTAAAAGTCCAAATAAATGATGTAAAGTTACCCACATTTGAAAGGATTTGGGAAGCTCTGTCATTGTTGAACTTTGAACATTCAGTGTGTCTGCTAAGGATATTTGTAATCACATTCAATATAGTCTCAAGACCAGAATTTAATGTCACATATGCCCTATACAGAAATAACGTAAATCAGTTTTCTAGATATTAAGTATACATTTAAATGATCACTTTCTATAATATTCAATAATCTATTTATTTGGTATTTGAGATTGAGCACAGGGGCATTCTACCTCTGAGCTATACATCCAGCACAGTTAGTTTAGTTAGTAAGTAAGTAAGTTAGTTAGTTATTGGTACTGGGGATTGAACTCAGGGTCATTCTACCTTCGAATTACACCCCTCCCATCCCTCACTAAATTGCTCAGAATCTCACTAAATTGCTGAAGGCTTCACTCAGCTTCTGAAGCTGGCTTTGAACCTGAGATCCTCCTGTCTCAACCTCCCAAGTACTGTGATTACAGGTATGCACCACCATACCTGGCTTATTCTTTTTATACTTAAACAGAATCGTGCTAAGTTGCTGAAGGTTTTGCTGAGTTGCTGAGCTAGCGTCAAACATACCACCCTCCTGTCTCAACCTCCCAAGTACTTGGATTACAGGTGTGCACCACCACTACAGGCTCTATACTTTTTTTTTTTTTGTGGTAACTGGGGATTGAACTCAGGGACATTCTACCTCTGAGCTATACCCCCAGCCCTATTTTTTATTCTTTATTTTGAAACAGGGTCTCACTAAGTTGCGGAGTGCCTCACTAGGTAACTGAGGCTGGCCATGAACCCGGATCCTCTGGTCTCAGCCTCCCAAATGCTGGGATTACAAGCATGAGCCACCATACCCAGCTTCTATACTATTTTTTAATGTTTATTTCTTTGGTGGTTAAATTTGAAAATAGGTGAAAGTGGTGAAGGAAGTTTAGAGTAAACTGGCAGGCACTTTGGTGCTGGGAAAACATAGAAGGATAGTTCTAACATCAACCATCCTTATAATGGTCTGAAAGGCATTTTCTCCAAAGCAGCACCATCCAATGGAACTGTCTGCAAAGGATGAAAATTCCTTCTATCTGTGCTTCCAGTAAGGTAGCCACTAACCACGTGTGTCTATTGAACATGTGAAAAGTGACTAGCATGACTGAGACACCAAAACTTAATTATATTTTTTAAGAATTTACATTTTTATTGAACTCAAATTGATTTTTTTGCAAGGTAACATTAACAGAAAGCACCAATTGCCATCCTTTCTTTTTAATTTAGCCATTAGTAATTTCTTCCTCACCTTGATTTTCTTAATTGGATCAAATTTTATTTTATATAACTCTTTCTTTAACCCTAGTGAAGTCCTTTGATCTTGGAGCTCCTTCAGACCCTTTTGGGTACTAATAATGAAAGAATTCATCCTGTCTCAAATGCAAAAGGCAGCATTGGCTGTTGCATTTTAGCCTTTCAGTGAATTTCTTTGCTTTTCACAGCTCAATTTTTATAAACTGCTCTTCTTTCAAACCCACACGTTTCTCCTTTTTCCACAAACCAGAGTTCATTCCAGCCCTGCTTTCCCAATTCAAGTATCCTAAACTTCCAGTTGAAATATACCTACTTTCATAAATGCTTTTGATAGTTGTTTAGAATGAACTTGTTCAGTTCACTCCCTTCTAATTTTCCGTCTTTATTAATGATCATTTCCCTTTTCTAATGAGTGCTGATTAAAATTCTCTTCTTGCTGGGATAGAGCCTTCTGTTTTAACAACCTTCTGCTTCAAGTGGCTAAATTTAGTTTTTCCTCTGAAGCCTTCAGATAATTTTGAGGGGAAATGAATATATAAAAAGTACTTTAGATTGTGCTTTCTATATTGTCTTTTCAAAAAGATGACTACACAACTACCATAGAAATATGGTTAATTACAGATTTTAATATAAGCAGCAGAAAAAGCCAGATTGAGTGTTAAGCTCTTTTGGCTTATAAACACTTGTTTGTGTCAAAACATTGAAAGCTCTTTGTTGAAATTCTTACTGCCTCTGAATAAAGACAGTTTTAAAAATGTGAGTTATTGCACTCATTATTGGTTCTAGAAAGACTTGGCTTGTAGAAGGTATTGGCCCTGGAAATGTCACATGATTGTAAAAAATACTTTTCTGTATTCAGGGCTGGTGGTACTTGGCTAAATCCACCAATGGACAATATCCAAGATGGCAAACAAGAAAGTAGGCTGGTAAAGTGTTTAAATTCACTGAGTCACCTAAAGGATGGTCTAGCAAAGACTGAAGTGACTACTGTGCTCTGCCCTCTGCAGAAGAAGTTAACCTTACGCAATTGAGAAATAGAAGTAAAGCTTCTCATTGTCCAATAAATTAAAAAAAAGAGCCTGGCAGTTCAGGTCTGGAGAACCCAATGTTACACGTGGCATTTTTTTTCTCTTTAATAACTTCTTTCTCCAAAGAACTCAAAGAAATATGCTGTTCTTTCTTAAATCTTTGTATACCACCCATGATAGAATTTTCCTATTTCTCAATAGGAAAACAGGCAAAGGAGAAATAGGGGTTGGAGCCCAAATCCTTCCTTTTTCAATTTCCTTGGGTATTTCTCTGCCAAATGTTCCAGCCACACAGTCCTCGGAGGAGGGCCAATGCAACCGTCTTGATGACCAAAACAGTAGCTAAACAACAAATAGTGCAGCTAGAAGAGTTGAGATGTATTTTTTTTTCATATGTAGAATCAAGAAAAAAAATAGGAAACAACAGAAACTTCAGTCAAATGAGAGAAGCCAGTAGAATCATGGGAGGGCCTTGGGGAGGTAGATGGAGAGGGAAAAAATGAGGCTGGAGGAAGGGAACAGTTCAAATAAGGTTATGTCGATACCTGAAGGTATCACCATCAATTTCACTAACACGTATGGGGACAGAGGAAGGGGGATCAGGATGGAATACAGAGGGAAATACACGAAGTGATGTGTTCGTATATGTTTATATCACTTTGAATCCTGCTATAATGCATAATTGCAATGTATCAAACTATAAAAATGGAGGAAGGTGAAAGTCACTAAAGACCCCTGTAGTGGCAAGGTGTCCGCTGAGATGCTGATAAGCTGTCTCCACCCCCCTCCAAAACACCTTTTATGGCATTCTGCTTCAGGGTAAGGCCATGGATTCTCCTTTTCTCTGTCTGTCTGTCTCTCTGTCTGTCTGTCTGTCTCTCTCTCTATCTCTCTCTCTCTCCATGAACACACACATATATGTATGCACACATTCTGAGTTTTCTAAATCTCAAAATAATTGAGCAGGTAAGCCTTTAAATAAATGATCATTTTAGAATAAATTGGACCTTCCTGAGCAAAATCCTAAACCCTTCAAAAAACAAAAAAAGAAAATCAATAGAGATTATTTTTGTCTACTAAACCAGGCACTCTCAGGTGTAGGGTTCTACAAAAATATGAATATCAGCTTCAAAATAAAAGTCTTTATAGAGAAAGGAGAAACTCAGTAATCCTGCAAATAAAAGAAAAGAGGAGAACAAATGGCCAAACCTTGAGATGCCAGAGGAAAGAGGGAATGTGACCTTACTTTACCTTCTTCATGGATGATTTGCAAGGATTAATTAAGTAAAAGTCAGTAAATTTCTTCAAGCTCTTTGAAGAAAGGAGCTATTTAAATATAAATTATGATTATGCAGCTTGCATCTCACATGTCAGGCATGCATGGTTAGCTGTGTCTGGTGTGTAAGTTATGCTTAACTCCAGGTTATAAAGATGAGGATCCCTGATCGACCTTCTGTCTTTGACCCAGAGGAACAGCAGAGATTTACAGTGTTTATTGTGGTATCTGAGAACAGGACAACTCTTTGAACTTTGACACTGAGCTTGGAGAAATCAGAGCCTTTATGTATGCTTCTTGTTGGAGACATTTCTTTAAGAGACATGTGGGGATGGATGGAGGTGGGGACCCAAGTTAAGTTAGTAAACAGAGAACGTCACTTTCGTGTGTGTGTGTGTGTGTGTGTGTGTGTGTGTGTGTGTGTGTGTACATCACTGGAGATTGAATCCAATGGCTTCCTATCTCTGATTATACCCCTAGTCCTATTTTATTTTTTTATATTGAAATAGGGTCTCACAAAGTTGCTGAGGGCCTCACTAAATTGCTAAAACTGGTCTCAAATCTGCACTCCTCATGTCTCAGCCTCCCACATACTGGCATTGTAGGCATGTACACTAACCTGGCTAACTTTCTACTTTTTAATCGTTTAATTTACTCTGCTAACTTAAATCCAAGAGAATAACAACAACAACAACAACAAAAATAAACAATGAGAAAACATAATCTTAACCAAGTGTTGTAGATTCCTAGGCTGCTGCAAGAGAAATTTATTTGATTGCAGTTCTGGAGGTGAGAAAGTCTGAAACAAATATTTTGGTAGGGTCATGATCTAGGGATCATCTAGCGAAGTCTCCCCTGCCTCTTCCTAGGTTCTCTGAAGCTGGTTTGGGCATGACTCCAAATGACCTCCATCCTCAATCTGGGTCCCTGTGGCTTCAGCTGGCTGCCTTCATATAAGGACACCGACCACGTTGGGTTAGGGGCCCACCTTCCTCCAGTATGGCCTCATCTGAACTAATTATACCTATAACTGCTATTTCCAAATAAGGTCACATTCTCAGGGACTGGTGATTAGTACCTTGAAACATTTCTTTTCTGGGGAAAGGAAGACATAGCTGAACCTCTAACAGCAGGTTAGTGTCATTTTCCAGTATATTGAGGAGCTGAACCTTGCTGTCATATAAATATCCCATTGCAGTCCCATAGGAGAGCAAGGAAGAGCAGCGAGGCCCGGTGGGATGGGGCTGGAGCCCAGCTCCTGAGCCCCTCGCCCAGGTGTCTTTGCTCCTTCCCACCTGTGTGCCCGCTCTGTAGACACTACAGAGAGCCCCCTGTCAGGGCTTTAAGGAGCACAGCACAGAGCTGTGGGACTCAATGTTCCACTGCGTTCTCTTCTCAAGCATTAGGAGCATAAATTCTGGAAATAGTCTGTTCATAAAGGTTGTTCAAAAGCAGTTGCATTTCCCTTGTTTGTTGGTTTTAATATAAGGGAAATGGAGTCTAAACGGAAACCAAACTTCCTCCAGCACCCCTTAGCATCACCACCAGCAGCCATTCAAACAGAGCTGGATGAAAGACCCAGGATTGACCTGACCCCCCGTCCTCAATCTTAACATCCATACCCTGTGGTCTATGGCTCACCTTTCCTAAGCATCGGAAAACTGGAAAACTCATTCTTAGAAGAATCGAAACAGATTCATAACCAATCCTACTTGCCCAGTGGTTCCAGGTCCTCCACAACAACTGATTATTCCCCCAAAGGAAGTCTGACTGGGGCTTATGCCACATTCGCCCCAGATGAGGGAACCCTTAGGTACAGATGCCGAGGCTCTTGGGGGAAGTGCAGACTTCCTGATCAGGCACTGGGATGCCACCATCCCCCTGGCAAGGAGCAAGATCTGTGTTCTTTAGACGCTTAGATCCTGAGGCTCTGAGAAAGAGTACACAGAGCAGCCCAAGGGGAAGAGTCCTAACGATAACTCCATAAAAGGCGGCTTTAAATGGTCTCGGCTGATCCATATTTTTAGAAAATTGTTTTGATTCAGCCTGCCCGACTGTAATACTACTGCCAGAAACAGCAATGAAAGGGAGATAAACATGGCGCTGTGATCTTTCTTTTTATACCTCCCATGAAGCCCTGGGTAGTACAAATCATGTCTGACAGCCTTTGATTATCAGCTGCTCCGTCCTCCCTGGAAAAGGAGGCATTTATCTGAGCCGCTGTTCTCCTTTTATAAATAAGCTAGAAATTTGCCGCTGAGGATAGGTCCCTGTAGGGATCCCGGTCCAGCTACCTCTTTCACACCTCTGGAAACTGTTCTTTCTGCTGAGGTGCAAGGGGGAGGGGCTGGCGGAGTGGGTGGTCCTTGGATCCCACTGGGGAAGTCTGTGTCTCTCTCATAGGGCGTAGATTTTTAATTTTTTTTTTATTATTATTATTTATGGCATTGGGGCTTGAACCCAGAGTCATTCTACCTCCGAGCTACACACCACCACTATTTTATTTTTATTTTGAACAGGGTCTCTCTAGGTTGATAAGAGTCTTACTACTTACTGAGGCTGTCCCCGAACCTGCAATCCTCCTGTCTCAGCCTCCCAAGTACTGGGATTACGGTTACAGGTGTGTACCATCACGCCTGGCTTTAGTGTGTGTGTGTGTGTGTGTGTGTGTGTGTGTGTGTGTGTGTGTGTGTATGTGTGTGTGGTGCTGGGGATTGAACCCAGGGTCATTCTACCTCTAAGCTACATGCCCAGTCCTATTTTATTTTTTATTTTGAAACAGGGTCTTTCTAAGTTACTGAGGTTAGTCTTTTTTTTTTTTTTTTGAAAACTGCAGATCATTTTTATTTTTTATCGGTGCACTGTAATCATACATCTTTGTTAGGTACAAGCTGGTAAAGACATGAATGCACACATTTCTCATTTAATCCTTCCCCAGTTCCTGCCCCACTCCCTCACCTTCCCTCCTTCTCAATTCCAGTTTAGTGATTGACTTTGTGAAAGTATATCATGTGCATTAGGATGTTTACCCCTCCCCATCACCTTCAGTTAAGTCACTGTCTTTGCTCCTCTAAGGTTTCTCCTTCTTTGTCTAGAGTCCCTCTTCTTGAATCTGTAATCCTCCTGTGTCAGTCTCCCAAGTACTAGGACTATAGGCATGTGCTGCTACCTTACCTGGCGTACCTCTGAACTTTTCTGAGTGTGGTGTGACCTATGCTAGTTACATCAGCTGCCTTCCACTTTTCTCGATGTGGTTGGCATTTGCCGAAAAGGCTTTGAGTGAGGAGCAAAAGATTTCATTCTGTTTCTGACTCTTTCACTACTAACTGACGCTGTGCATGTTACGTATCTTCTTAAACTGCCACTTAGATTCATTCTTCTAACACTGAGCTGTGCGTACACTCACAGGGAGATGGGCAATGTGCTATAGACAATGAAGACATAAGGTAAACTTCAAATATCTTACTGCAACATCAGTTTTACTCAGACATTCTTGGAAAAGCATTTCTATATATTAAAAATAGATTATCTGTGGAATAGAATGGAAAATTCTAAATTTTTCTTCCAAATAGATGTAATAAAAATCTGTTTCAGAAGAGGACTGGTTTAAGGTATGGTTCACTTCTTTGTCTTTAGGAATATTTTTAAGGCAAAGTTTATGAAGCACTAGATTTGATCATTTTGGGGATCCCTTTCAGTTCTTACATTTGGGGATTCAACCTCAAACCTTAAGGTGTATGTTAGGAGCCAAATTGTATATCCCCAAAATTCATGTGTTGTTTGAAGCCTTAATCCCCAATATCTCAGAATGTGACTGTATTTGGAGATAAGGCCTTAAAAAATGATTAAAGACATTAGGATGAGGCATAATTCAACCTGACTGATGTCTTTATTAAGAAAGGAGAAAATTTGGGCACACAAAGGAAAGGCCATCTAGGGGGACAGGGAGAAGGCATCCCTCTGCAAGCTAGCATGAAAGACCTTGGGAGAAATCAATCTGCCCACACTTTGATCTTGAGCTTCTAGCATCTAGAACTTTAAGAAAATATATTTCTGCTTTTGAAGACACCCAGTCTGTGGCATTTTGTTATGGTAGCTATAGAAGTTATAGTACAGTTAGTTTCCCAGTGCCTGCTAATTAAAAGCCAACTTCCTTGGCCCAGAATGAATGATCCCCTACAAGGGTCATTGACCCCATCCCCACCACATGACCATTGTTTTCCTTTGATTTCTAACATATCCTCTTTGTATTTTGTGCCTGCCCATTTCTGGGCCTGTTCCCATTACTGAAGATAACTGTGTCCACTTATCAAAACCCATTCATCCTAAAATGACCACCTTCTGTTATTTCTAGCCTAAACCTAAAGAACTGACTTCTATGGTGATCATCGGTCTTGTTACTACAATCTTGAGTTGTGCTTGTTTCTGCATTAATTTTCTCCCTCTTTGATACTAGAGTAAATGGACTACTTCTTCAGTTTTTAAAAATTTCATCTGCATGACAAGCGCCAGGCTAGGCACAGAGCCCAAAACTTACCAGCTTAATTCTTGAAGCAGAGATCATTCAGTATTGTTTCCTCTATCAAATGTATCTTAAAATATATCTATGTTCTTATATTTATTACATAGCATTCATTATATGTAAATATATTTTTAAAATATTTTAAATATATGTCAGTTTTAACCCTGGGTCTACATCAGGTGTTCAGTGTTCACTTTTTTGTGTAAAATTCATATTCAGGTAATTATATCATTGAGCTAAGAATGAATAAATATTCTTGATTATACCTTCTGCCAGTTCTGCAATGTGAAATATAGCATTCATTCATTTTGGAGTGTTTGTTTATTTGTTTCTGTGGTACCAGAAATTGAACTCAGGGGCATTCTACCTCTGAGCTACACTCTCATCCCTACTTCTTTATTTTATTTTGAAACAAAGTCTCACTAGGTTGCATAGGGCCTCACTAAGTTGCTGAGGCTGGTTGCAAACCTGTAATCCTCCTGTCTCAGTCTTCCAAGTACTGGGATTACATGCATGTGCTGCCACAACCAACTTACTTCTTTCTTTAATGTGCTACTTAGGATAATTTACTTGAAAAAGTATGAGTGATTTCATTTTCACTACTTATTGAAATGTTTTAAAGCAAGTATTTTGCCATTGTGAAATACTTGGTAAGTATATTTCAACATATGTTTTAATAGATATTTTATAGTTTTAAATATTAAAATCTACTAAAGACAACATGGTAGTTCAAAAAGTCAGGTAAGGTAAAAAATCAGTATTGAACTGGCTGGAAAAAAAATTTTTAAGTACTTTCAAAATGTGTTTGGGACTGATCATTAAACTACAGATGGAAAAGTAAAAAGTTTCTGTTATCCTTGACATTTCAAGAGAGAAAGAAAAACAGAAAGGAAAATCATTATAGATGTCTTAAAAGAAATTGCTTCCAAATTGTTGTCTGTCAGCTATTCCAGATGGCTTTACTGTGGTGTGTGTGTGTGTGTGTGTGTGTGTGTGTGTGTGTGTGTGTTTTAGTGGAATTGGTGGTTTTTTAAAAGACCTCAGGAAAATAAATGAGATTCTTATTTCCTGATGTCCCAGAAGGTGAATGAAGGAAAAATATCTTTAAAGAACTTTGAGAATATTGGCTACCTCTACTGTTTATAGTGTACATCAATTTTATGGCTTGTTTATATTCTCTACATTTTTAGTGGTGAAAAGGAAACTTTTTGAGTATAGATAGTGAAAAAAATATATCCTAAGTTGAAAAGTTAGTAGAAGCTTATAATAAATGTCTTATTAGAATATACATTTGTATATATTATATCTAGGTACTAATATCCATTATGTATATAATTTGTATATAATTACTTGTATGGTTTATGCATGTGTGCATCCATATGCACACACGTATATGTGTGTATGTGCATATATTTATGTGTATGTAAATTAATCCTTACCACATCTGTTTGCTATGAATTTTATTCCTATTTTACTAATGAGGAAATATGCCTAAGAGGCAAGTAGAAATGTTGCCCAGGATCACAAACCAGAGAAGAATGTGGTGCCATAAGACAAAATCTAGCTGCAGATCTAATTGCTTTTTATCCACGAATGCAGGAAGCCTCCACCCTACAAAACAGAGCAAGTGCTCCTACTAGGCAATAGCAAGACAGTGGATGGCACACACCTGTAATCCCAGCATTTGGGAGGCAGAGACTGGAGGATCCGGGTTCGCAGCCAGCCTCAGCTATCTAGTGGGGCCCTCCGCAACTTAGTGAGACCCTGTTTCAAAATAAAGAATAGAAAATAGGGCTGGGGGTATGCTCTGTGGTAGAATGCCCCTGAGTTCAGTCCCCAGTACTGAAAAAAAAAAAAAAAAAGGAACAAGAAATAGATCAATGGGAGAAAAAACTGGTTAATATCAGGTTACATTTTTTGTAAGGGTTAAAGAACAGATAACTTCTTTATCCTGCTGTCTAAAACTGGCTTGTTTGGGGATTTGGCTATTATTTCTCTCTTCTGATTCCTTGGGAGATCAGATAACTCGTTTTGGCTTGACAGTGTAGAACTTGAGCATGAGCAGCTCCATTTTGGTCTGGTTTGTTAGGGGCGACTGCAGGAGCTCAGTCTGATCTAATGGCCTTCTGTACACTGTTTTTGCCAGTGGCCATACTTTAAGACAATGTTCTTAATCACCATGCAGACATTTCTCATGAAGGCATCAAATGAGTACTGAAGACTTGGAATCAAGTCAAGCCTCTATCATGGTAGTTTAACAAAATAAAAATGTGTGTGATTTCATGCTTTAATTTTCTTGTTTGAAAGTTAGAGACATATTGTACCACCATCTGAATATGCAAAACTTAAAGAAAATGTGCCATATCAAACTTGCTTTTAATACTGCTTTGGATTTTCACTTAATGCACTCTGCCGCACTGTGCAGCCATGACGTCTAGCCTTGGAGTTGGCTGACTATAGACTGTACCTCTGACACCTTGAGCCAAATAAACTTTTCCTATGTTGTTTCTGTCACAGCAACAGAAAAGTGGACTAAAGTGGCTCTTTTAGAAAAGTCCCCTAGCTAAGTTCTCCACTGCACTGCCTTGGGTAATATTATGCTAGTAGGATATCAAACTGAAGAGGGAGAGATTTTCCTGGAATAGTTAGACCTCTTTCTAAGTGATTTTCTAAATGATTTTGCACACCTGTCCTGTGAAATGCCAGGAATATGATATGCCACCAGCTTCTAGAGAATCTAGCACTCACTGGCAGCTATGAACATTGCTTTGAGGTCCACCATCTCCAAAAGGTGCAGATGACTTTACTCACACTGGTCCTTAGAGTAATGTTGAGACTCAAAGCCAATGACCTGACTGAGGCCACTGCTGACAAGGGCAGAGCCTGGTTCCACACCTTGGGCCCCCTGGCTCCAAAGCTAACTGTCCTTCCTCTGCATAGACTCCTAATTCAGGACCTCATTTGCTTTGAAACCTGGCCATGCCCTTTCTTTACTCATTTTGACTTTAAAACATAATTAATAAATTAATGTTTTCACAGACATAAGACAAAGTTTAATCCCTGCCCACAGTGTCCCCACATTTCTGCTTCTTCTTCCACCAAGGGAATTTGGTCATTCACAGCCTACCCACCCAGCCAGCCCCTTCCCAGAAGTTATTGGATCCATGGATCCACTCTGTATTAGCAAGACAGGGTCATTCCCCACACGATCTGCACAGAACCCGAGCAACTCCTTTTCACCTCTGTGTTCATTCAAGCAGGACACAGCCCCAAGATCTGCTCCAGGTCCTGCGGAGACAGTGTGGTGCAGGATCCTATTCTCCAGCAACTCTGTGGATGCACTGCTGGGCCCTCAAGCCCATCACCACCATCCCTGAGGTCAGCTGGTCCAGGGCCTGTGGGAAGATTATACAATGATGCAGGGAGTGTGAGTGATATTATTTCCCATACTTAGAGCCAAATCACTCTGCAGGCCCAAGGGGAAGGAAACTGTGAGTGTGCTTTATCAGGAATCTAAGCAAAGATCCATGGGGATGTCAGGGGAAGGTGAGGAGGTGGTGGTGGTAGAGTGGTATTCTGCTTCCTGATACCTTGGTGCATTGTGTGAGAAACTTCAGACACACAACGACATTTGCCCCACGATAGCCGCAGAAGTTCTGCAAACCTGTCCCACAAAATAGGGCTCCCTGATACAGGTGCACTTCCTGTTCATAAACCCACTGCCATATGAATAAAAATAAATGTTTTGAGTGTTACCTTCTCTTACCTGTTATCTTATAAAATGGAAACTTTCTATATGCTTTATTCCGTGCTGCAACTTTAAACACATTTTATCCAGTCCATTCAACAACCCTGTAAGGGACACTCATATACCCATTTTATAGGAGTGACTCCTGGGGCTCAAGTTTAAGAGCCTTGGTCTGCCTGCATTTAGTAAGCAGCAGACCCAGTATTCAACTACAGGGCTCTGACTCCAAAGCTCTGTTCCTGACAGTTTACCACTAGAATATCTATATGAGTCAGGGTAACCACAATTTTCCAGGCACTGACTAAACTCGTTTGGAATTCACATTGCATTTTCGAAGCAGAAGTGGCATATATGGGTTCAGGAGTTGTGGTGTAAATGTACTTAGAGTTGGGTTTTTGCTTTTGTTTTTCTTTTGTTGTCTAGTCAGAACCTAACTGAGCAGCTATTGTTGGAGCCTAGCCCTATTCCTAAAAAAGCTTTCATGTTAAAGTGTGATGATTATGTTAGTTCTTTTTTAAGAGAGTTATTTTCAAGAGTAATTCATTTTGCACAAAAGAGCAATGATCCTTAAGGGAAAATATTTCTACTGGAAACTGAGCTGAGTGGCTGTACTGGAACTCCATATGTTGTCATTTTGGGCTCACTAGGAGTGCCTCACTAGGTAGCTGAGGCTGGCCTGGAACCCGGATCCTCCAGTCTCAGCCTCCCAAATGCTGGGATTACAAGCATGTGCCACCACGCCTATCATGAAATTTTGATTGCTATTACTGGGACAGAAAGCTGAAGCAAGTCGATCCTGTTTTAGATTGTAGGATAGTTGTTTGAGAAACATGAAAAAGGTTAGAAGTACCATTGTTCAAGATTTGTACATAAATCACTTTCCAAGTCCCAATTTAGTGGCATTAGGCATTAGGAATAAATTCTTGTGTCAGTTATGGCTTTGGGATCTAACTTACCTGTCTGTTATAGGTACTGTGGGGCCAAAGGAGGGAGAGAGGGTAGTGTATGAATGGTGAAAAGCAACTTTATATATACTGAGGCTTGAAACTACTATGACAAGCATCCCAAGTTCCCCCAAAAGATGGGTTTTGGTATCAATAGGAGAATTGGAAAAATGGGTAGATGATAAAGCAATTTTTAAAAAAAAACTCCTGGGCATGGTGATGCACACCTATAATCCCAGTATTTGGGAGGCTGAGACAGGAGGATCGCAGGTTTGCAGCCAGCCTCAGCAACTTAGTGAGACTTTGTTTCCAAATAAAAAATAAAATAGGTCTGGGGTTGTTGCTCAGAGGTAGAATGCCCCTGAGCTCTATCCCCAGCAATCCCCTCCAAAACAATTTTAATCATAAAACATAAACAGAAGGTGTCTGGATATTCACAATAATTTTCTTCTAACTTTTCCCCAAGTTTGAAGTTTTCCATAGTATCAGGTCAGAGAAGGAAAAAGAAATGTAACAATTCTTACAATTCTGGTGGCCAGTTCCAGAAAATATATTTATTATGAAGATACGAGCAAACAGTAAGACAGAGCCTTCTGCTTTCCATCAGGTAATGTTTTTGTTAATGTACTTACTTTAAACTCATGAAAACCTATAGCTGCTAATGAAGAATATGCAATTGGCAAGTATAATAGAAAAAAATTGCAATTCTAAGACAGCAACAAGATTGCTCTTGATAAGGACACAAACAACTGCAATATCCGGAGCCCCTAATATATGCTGAGTTCTGAACCAGGCACTTTTATTAAACCTTTATTTTATTTCTAATAATAATGCTAGAGATACAGGCACTATGCTAAATAGATAGGAACCACTGGGTCTTTTTTTTTTTTTTTTTTTTTTTTTTTTTTTTGAGGTACTGGGGATTGAACTCAGGGGCATTCTACCTTCCAGCAATACCCCCAGCCCTATTTTTTTATTCTTTATTTTGAAACCGGGTCTTACTAAGTTTCGGAGTGCCTCACTAGGTAGCTGAGGCTGGCCTCGAACCCGGATCCTCCGGTCTCAGCCTCCCAAATGCTGGGATTACAAGCGTGTGCCACCACACCCGGCTACTAGATCTATTTTATAGATGAAAATCTGAGCTTAGAGGAGTTAAAGTCATGCTGCTTAAGAAGGTCACATATCCTACTGAGGGGCTATCAGGATTCAAACCTGACATGAGCCTGTGCTATTTCCCTTAGGCCCCAGCCTCCACCTCATCAGGAGCTGCTTTGAAATGTAGGAGACAAGCCTCCCTGGGAACTGCACACCAGTTCGCATTTTAGCCAGGCCCCAGGTGTTTCTTGTGGGCTTTAGTCTGAGCAACACTGGACTGGATCATGGTATTCTGGAAATTTAGGACTGTGCCTTTACTTTTCTCACAGCATAAACATGGCACACCGTGGGGTCAGTGAAAATGAGCATTTATTTTGTGTCAGAGGCATAACCACAGTGCTGAGCCTGGCTGGCCTCCTTTTGGGTAGCCCCAGTGTGAAGGCAGTGAACCGACCTCCTGTTCCTGTGTTAGGAGTTAAACGCCCTGAGTTTGTGTCCCAGCATGCTTCTGGTTATCCATATGATGGATGGTGCCTAGAGCACCCCACCTGTCTATGGCTCCATTTATTCATCTACCAAGTGGGACGTAAGTTCTGACTCTACCTGCCTGCTGGGAAGGTAAAAAATCCCTTTAAAATTAAAAAAATTCAACATGCTTGTAATCCCAGCATTTGAGAGGCTGAGACCGGAGGATCCGGGTTTGAGGCCAGCCTCAGCTACCTAGTGAGGCACTCCGAAACTTAGTAAGACCCTGTTTCAAAATAAAGAATAGAAAATAGGGCTGGGAGTATAGCTCGGAGGTAGAATGTCCCTGAATTCAATCCCCAGTACCAAAAAAAAAAAAAAAAAAAATTAAAAGACAAGCAAAAAGGAAGAGGCCAAAGTCTCCTTGCCATGGCAACAGCAGCAGCCTCATGCTTTGCTCAAGTGTGAGGAGCGCAGGCCTATGGCTTACGCTTACCGAAGTCTGTGTGCTGATAGGATTGGTAGGGGCACTCACAGTTCTAGGAACCATCTCGTAGGAGCCTCCCCTATACTCCACCTAAGAAGAAGATATTCTCCAAGAAGAGGACTTGGCCAATATTAGGCCAGTGTATACAAAAACCAAATTTACCACCTTCTCCTGCCTGCAGTATAGGATCTAAAGCTTAACAGTAAAAACCATTCATTAAATCTTTGCTCTTTATAAGCACAATCTTATTTAATTCTTGCATCAATCTAATAATTCGATATTTTCCCATTTTAGATAAGAAAAACTGAGTCCCAAAGAGGTGAAATGGTGAGGTGTTCTTAACTACTGCAGTTAGAAAGATGTCACTTTCAGCCAGATGTCCTTTGCCAGAAAACTGTCACATACACATCGCAAAGTCTTCCCCAGTGTTACATTGTTTGAAACAACTTTATTTTTTTCTACCAATGATTGCCTGGTACCCTAGGAAGAGAAAAAATGACAAGTCACTCATGGCTGAAATTAGCTTGTGAATTTCTGCTCTTAGCTAAGGAACAGGTATTCTGGTGCCTAACATACTGTATCTGTCTTTCATGTCTTCTGTCACATGAGCTGGAAAAGGAAAAGAAATGAGAATCAATGAGCCATTCTGAAAAAACATTTTAAGAAAACCCAAAATATACTATCCTCCGCAGGATGTTTTCAAGCGAGGAAATAGTCTTGCTGTGATTTGGTAAAATATTTCTGCTAAAGTTACCATATTTCTAGTTTCTATTTTAGTATTGACATATACTTCTGATGGTAATGATCCCATTGCTTACCTTGATGCCTGCAGGTGTTCTTTGTGGACAGAAACTGTAGTGTGTGCTACAGCTCACATCTGGGGTCACTGGCCAGGAGCAGGGGATTTGCCAGGCTCCAAAGAGCTCATGCTTTGCTTTCCAATTACAGGCAACAAGCAGCAGCATTCCCTGTGGCAAAAGCATAGTCACACTTGGAGAAATAGGGACATGAAATCTCTGGTGATCTTCCTTCCCATTCCTCCTTCTCCATTTAGATACTGAGCAGTGCTTAGTACACACGTAGACATGGAAAGCCCAGAGCCGGGGCACTGAGGATTTGGGAGACACTGGTGGAAGATAGTGGTTAGGAGCATTGGCTTAGGACTCACTACTGAGTAGATTTCTGCTTCTCCAGGCTTCAGTTTCCTCATCTGTTAAATGAAGGCCATTATATATTTATATTATCATTACCCATTACATAATCCTCCTGAGGATTTGTGTGTCAAATAAATAATATTACTACTACAAGTATTGTGAACGAGTGAGTTGGATGCAAATAAACACATAGAGTTTCTGGTCTTCCAGGAGATGTAATACTTATAATAACTACAGTGTAATGCGGTACACTTCAAATAAATCATAAAGAGTGGTCAAATAGGAGCTCAGTGTGTGTGTGTGGGGGGGGTGGAACCTGTAGCTCTCTGCTGAGATGGCCAGGGAAGGCTGCGTGGTGAGGTTTCTAGGTCTACCAGCTAGTATTTTCCTGGTAGAGTCTGAGCATTAAGGAAAAGTGTGAGTCAGAGAGAAGGGGTTTAACTTTCAGAGATAAACAAAAACTTAAGACATATTCAAAGGACCATTCATAGGTACAGTAAGTCAGGGACCCCTTTCAGAAATGCCTTTGAGGTTGGACAGGACATCCGAACTGTTCAACAGGATGGCTCTAGCAGCTATATGCTGTCTCAGCACTGGCACATCAGTTATTCAAGAGATGTGAGACATTGGCATATAGAGATGCTAAGAGCAAAACGCAAGGTTGGCCAAAGCCAACATGTCCCTGGTTGAACTTAAGTTGTGGTGATGAGTATGTGACCCTAAGTAGGCTTCTCTCCAAGCACTGGGGTCCTAATGGGTGGATAAGATCCCTAGGATGAAATGCAAGAGTCCTGGGATTAATCTGAGCTCTGTGTCCTTGGCAATCTTCTCACATCTTCTGTGCCTCAGTTTCCAGAAAGTGCAATGATGGTATGATTTACTAGAGCTTCACCAAGCCAGTCTGTAGAATACTTGAGTAGTTCACTTCGAATTGTGTTCTCAGGGCCTGAAGAGTTACAGTACTGATCCTCTCTTGTTCCCTCCCTACCACTGGATTTATTTTGTTGTTACATTTTGTAAAGGGGCCCTTATCTGGAGATGAAAATGGACGAATATCGTGTACAAAATTAGCATATGGAGACTTTGAGATGGAAACGCGCCAACCCTTTCCAAAGAGAAGTGCAGATAACAGTCTAGGAGATTGTGCAGCTTCCATGAGAACAGTAAAGAAAACGATTTCCCTCGGTGCTTGCCACAGAAAAGAAGATAAAGGAACTAGAGAGTGGATAAAAGTATCCAAAAAAACATAAAAGATGAATTGATGGGAACACGGGCGTGACCACTGATGGGGCATAGGGTGGAAAAAGTCACGCTAGAAAAAAACAATAAACTGTGGAAAAAGAATGGAGCAATAGTCATGGGGGAAAAAAGTGAGATCACATAAAAACTTTCAAGAGTAGACTGGAAAAAATAAGGCTTTATGAGTTTAACACGAGGACTCTATTCTTACCACCTGCGGAGAGTAATTGGCAGTGGCTGACTGGAGGTTTGTTTTGCCTTCTTGGCAGGAGCCGGATTGTTATGTTAATATTCTGCTGCCTAAGTGTTAAGTGCTGCCTTTGAATAGAAGAGGGTTTTGCAGAAGGGAAAATTCCCAGCCCCAGGTTCGCTCTTGGACCACTGAGCTCTTGACAGACCAGCTTCACACTCAAATTCTAGGGAATAATTAGTATCATGGCAGAGATTTCTAGCATTTCAAGAAAACTAAGAGAAACCACTAGAAACTTTCCCGTAGGCGGCTTATGGATAGAGTGAACCCAGGCTGAGGTTTGGGCCCAGGGAGCTCATTTGGGGCTGGAGCATAGACCGCTGTAATGCAGCATCATTGCACAGCTCTCAAGAGTCCACCTCTTCGCATTTATCTGTGCCGTCTCTTTTCCATTAACATTGGCTTCTCCTTAAAGGTCATTCCACTGACTCGGCTCTTAAAATATTTTTAATTGTCCTTGAACAGATTGAACCCCAAACCCCTGGATACTCAGGATGAAATAGCCTAATCATCTATGCATTATTAAAATGCCTTTTTGATTTAAGCATTATTGAGTCATCTTTTGGATTATTCTTTCTTTCTTTCTTTTCATTTTATTTTTTTAGAAGGCAGCATCTCTCTCCAATCCTTTTGCAAAATGACCTTTCTAAAGGTCTACTGCCTCCTAGGTAGCTGATTTCAGCCCATGGTGCAGGGTAAAAACCAAAGATTGAGCTAATTTACAACTTATGACTTACTCCTGGCCCATTAAAAGTTGCAAAGTCTCTGGGATTGCAAAAATAGAAAAATAGATTGCTTCCTAATTGCAAATGAACCTATAGCTGCAAATATCTCACAAGTCCTCTGTTAGCACCTTCCCAGGGGTTGTTGCCTTGCTTCCCAGCGCCCTTTCTCACTTCTACTACAGATTCTCAAAAAGTGATAATGTGACTTTTTTGGTGATGTCTTTTATGGCAGTGTCAAAGGCTTTTTAAGCTAATGTAGTAATCACAAGGCTTATAAATCTAATAAAGAAAATCCCTGTAAATAATATTAAAGTTTGTGAGCTAGAGATTCTAATTGAGCTATTTATTCCCCAGGAGGAAATCAGGCCACTAGAGCTATTCAAACCCATCAAGTCACTAAGATACCCATTTGGGCCATAGCTTCAGATTCTAGAATATTCTGGGAATCTCACTTCAGCAGACAGTGTAATACCTCATTAGAATCGAATTCATGGGTTTCTAAACCGAGCTTCTATCTAATGTCAGTTGCCACAATGTGAACTACCGTTTAGTACTGCTGAAACTTACTGGACAATGGCAAATTTCTTTCATTAAAAAGATGTTCTCATTTTCACATTAATTGTCTTCTACAATATAGTACTTTCAGTACAGACCATTAAATGCTAGTTAATTCAATACACACCCTAAGGGCAGTTAGTTAGCAATTGAAGTATACTCTTCAGAAATTTGCACTCCTAGAGAGGTTAATTAGCATGTTAAATTCCCTAACCAAGACCATACCACAGAGATGTTAAAGGCAAAGCCTTTGAATATCACTATCTGAACTGGCCCCAGAGATTGAATAATTAGCATAAGTTGTATTAGGGAGATTCTTAATTGAGGATGTGGAGAATGTTCAAGAAATATGATAGTATATAAAATTTGTATTGGCCCTTCTGCCCTTATATGGGTAGAACATGCACCAGTCAAGGTTTGACTTGCAAAAGAAACCACTCTAGATAATTCAAATAGGAAGGGAAGTGGCCCATGGGTTTAAAGTTTTACACACCTATTAGACAATTTGGGAAAGTGGACAGAGAAACTGCTTTGAAGAATTCAGGAAGTTTGGAAGTGTAAGAATCAAAAGAGACTGATTATCTGACCTCCAGTGGGTGAACAGAGGTGACCCCTGGAAGCCACTCCCAAAATACCACCTCTACTGTCTGCAGAAAGGCTTGCCCCTGGCTGCAGCTGCCAGTGGGAACTTAAAATTTATCCTTCACCTTCTAAATCCCACAGGAGGGCTTCTTGTTGACACCCTATGACACAAAACTTCTGCTAGCAGGCGAATACAGAATAGTTTTCTGGCCTCCAGCCCTACCTAGAAAAAAGAGTGGGGATGATTTTGTTTATTAACAAGCAATTAGCTGGGCATGATGGCATTCGCTTTTAATCCCAGTACTTGAGAGGCTGAGACAGGAGGATTGCAGTTTTGCAGCCACCTCAGCAACTTGTATGGCCCTCTGCAACTTAGTGAGACCCTATTTCAAATTTCAAAATAAAGAATAAAATAGGGTTGGGGTGTAGCTCAAAGGTAGAATGCCCCTGTCTTCAATTCCCAGTAACACACACACACACACACACACACACACACACACACACACACACACACAGATGCACAGGATCAAAATGCCCTGCATTTGGGGGGCAGGGTGGTTACTGGGGATTGGATCTAGAAAAAAATCTATCTCTGAGTTATACCTGCAGCCCTTTTTATTTGTTATTTTGAAACAAGGTCTCACTAAATTGCTGAGGTTAGTCTCAGACCTATGATCCTCCTGTCTCAGCCTCACAAGTACTAGGATTCCAGATGTGTGCTACCACGCCTTGCTAGCCTAGCATCCTTTTGAATCTGTCTTAGGTCTACAAGAACCCTCTCTGATAGAACTTTCTGCCATTGTGCAAACGGTCTCTATTTGTGCTGTCCACTAGTACCATATGGAATGTGACGAGTGCAACTGAGGAATGGGATCTTTGAGTTTTATTTAGTTTTTTTTGTGTGTGTTTAATTAAATTTAATAGCTGCATGGAGCTCATGAGGACCCTCTTCAGTCCTCCACCCCTCTCCCTTTCCATCCACTAAATGGAAGGTGTGTTGTTGCCTCGTCTGACCTGCAGTTTCCCTGCTCTTTTCATCTGGTATTTGTTGTGTTTATCATGTGCTAAGAATCTCATGTGAGGTCCCTGTCAGGGTGCTTATGTGATGAGGCAGAGGTCGAGTTTCACTGAGTTACAGACTTGGTTTTCTTACTACTTTAGGTACCCCCTTGCTAAAGAACATTCCTTGTGTATTCGGTAGAAGTCAGACTCCCTCTCACCATAATATAGGAGGGCAGCAGCCAGGTAGCGGGGAGGCCACCAATGTTTACCTACAGATCCCCACAACCGTGACAACCAATTAGCCCGGTTCGCAGCATATACTTTTCTCTCGGAAATGTTTCCCACATCTTTGGAGTCTGTAATATCTTTCCTGTTAGCAAACACTCGCAGATGACAAAACAAAGACTACATAAATATTAATATAAAAATGCAGATGAACTACTTGCCCTCCATGGAATGACTATTTTTATGTGAACATATGTTCATGGTATTTTTAAAAATTCAGACACAAAACACAGATTTTCTGTGTGTAAAATTATTCCTAATGTGAACAGTTGAATCTACATGTAATAATATCACAGAGACAGCCTAGCATTTTACTAAAGAACCCTGATCGCTAAGTGCTCTGCCACTTAAGAGAGGCACTAGCCTACCTAGTGTATATACAGGCATTGTTAAGCTCCTTTCCATTTCAGCATAAAACCGGACCAAGGAGGTGTTTTTATGGCTTCATCACACCTATTTTTCAGCAATACCACCAAACAACAACAAAACACTAGCAAATAAGACTCCTGTTTGTTTTTGTATCAGATAAAGAGAATACTACTGATAGCTTAAGTGTTACAATTTTTAAATTCTTCTTAAAGCCCAACACTTTCTGTCCATTCAATACCTTTCTGAATTTATCATCCTTAAAAAATTACAAGACCTCAAGAAATAGGTGGTACCTATTAATTTAAGAACTAATTATTGTGGAAATGATACCACAGTTCAGTTTACACTGAACTTTCATGGAATTCGATTCACACAAAGATTGGTATCCTCATTACATCATCTTCTTTACCTGATGGTGGATAAAACTAGTAGACAATTCTACTCAAAGGAGAAAAAATTCTATTGAGAAGAGAAAGGCCTAAGGAAGCAGGCCATGGAGCATTTGCTTAGTCAGCGAAACTTCATATTACTGCTTTCTAGATTATTCTTCAGCTTCAAAACAATTCATGCTTATACAATTGCATGTAGGATATCCTGGGATTAGTGATTTGCAGCTACAATAATTATGGGTGCTCTCTCAGATGGAGACACTTCTGCATCACATGGTCATTTTCCTGTAGACCAAGGGACAGGCTGAGTAGAGGGGTGACAGAGTGTCAGTACATGAGGGATGTTTCTCCCAGAATAGAAGCTGGGGAGGAGCTGGAAAACAGCTTGGCCTTAAATGTCTGCTGGAAAACAGATTGCCCACTGGTGGTGGGGAAGAGGACTGGACAGAAGGGACTCAGTGTGTAAATATGGAAGGTTCCCTCTTGTAGATGCCTTTGGGGCTCTGCCATTCCTTTCTGCACATTATCCTTTCTGCACATTACCATATTAATGGACTTTTCCATTCGGGGCTCCCTCATTTAACACCTGATAACAACGCACATCCTCACTCTTCAGCCTGTGTGTGCACTGGTCCTACTGCTTCAGCTCTGTGGTACTAACAGGTGCTGATAATGCTCACTGATTGACAATGCAAGATCTTACTTTCAGATTAGCCCACAGATTTCAATGATGAGTGTTTAAACCTTATTCAGGTTCTTGCAAAATCATATTAGGCTTTGATGGAAAAACTAAAGAGCCGCTAATCAAAAGCTGTCAGCACAGTGTGCTGCCATGATAACTCAATTTATATTAAAATAAGGCCATTGCATTCTTTGGTTTAATCCTCGAGGCTTTTGGTTTCAGCTGTAAGGAGGACCTAGATTACAGCATGTCTGTTTTACAGAGTATTTCAGAGAGGCGCAGATACTCTGATTCTCAGTGGAGCGTAGAACAGGCAATTCACTTCACAGCTTCCAACACGTGCTGAAGTGGTTCATGAAAACCTTTACATTTCCTCCGCCCTTGGTAAAAATTGACAATGTTGAAACATTCTACTTTGATCCTTATATGGGAAATGAAATAAATCTAATGAATGATGAAGCATAACTTGTTAGAAAATTTGTTTGGGCTTGAATTACTTGTTTACATGGACTAATGGTGGAATTGGTTGGCTTTTTACAAGAGTGATTTAAAAGGTTCATGGATTATATTTCCTAAACAGAATTCACCAGGCTTTTAATGTTTTTATTTTTTGAAAATAATTTTTAAAAATTTTCATGTATTTATTTTTTTGTGGTACTGGGGATGGAACCCAGGGGCCTTCTAACTCTGGGTAACACCCCCAGACCTATTTTATATTTTTTATTTGGAAACAGGGTCTTGCTAAGTTGCTGAGGCTGGCTTTGGACCTACAATCCCCCTGTCTCAGCCTCCCAAGTACTGGGATTACAAGCACCACGCTTGGCTCTATCTTTATTTTTAATATACTTTCATTGATGCATTCTAGACTCGCATCATAATTTAGTTCACAGTGATAGAGACATACATGCACACAGCACTTGGTGAGCTTCCCCCTGGTTCCCTCCCCTTCCCCACACATGATATTGAGATTGGCCTTGATAATTTCACGTAAGTACATAACATTTATGGAATTGTTTAATGTTTTTAAAGGGCAAAGTTGGAAACAAACTGAGCCCCCCTCTTCCTCCTTCTCCTCCTCCTCCTCCTCCTTCTCCTCCTCCACCTCTTCTTCCTCTTCTTCTCACACTTAAAAGTGTTCTTGGAACTAAACTGACCTTAAATAGTAGAAGACAGTTTAGGAGGATGCTTTCTAAAAAACAGTCATCATGGTTTTGTTAGATTGGTAAATATTGATCAGCACCCATTTATCCAGGGTTGGAGAGCTGCACTGGTAACACTCTGCTTTCTTTGCAGGCTTGCTGATTGGTGCTGGCTGCGCCCTCTACCCCTTGGGCTGGGACAGTGAGGAAGTCCGGCAGACTTGTGGCTACATTTCTGGCCAGTTTGACCTGGGTAAGTTCTCTCCCTGCATGACACTCCTTTTAGAAAAATAACCTTATCTGATGTTTCCTGGAAGCAAAAGGTGGAAAAGTAATGCAGAAGGAAAACATCCCAGTCTTGGAGCTGGCAGTCATGTGTGACGGTATATATGCACTCATCTATCCATTTGTTTAGTGAAGAATTAGTGATAATCTACTGTTTGCCCAGCACTGTGGTTTGTATTGTACATGCAAAGATAAGAAATGGCCCTGCTCTCCAGAGTTTATATCCATTGATTAATTCATTTAAATCACATATTTATTACTCATTTCATGTGCTATGAACAACTCTCTTTGTGGAATTTGCAGTCTATCTGAGGAGACAAAGCAAACAAAACAATCAGGGAAATGACAATAAGGGCAAAAGAGTCCGAAGCAATTTCACTTTCACTCCAGGGTAATAGACTGCTTAGAAAAGAGCGAGAACTAAGCTGGGTCTTGAACAGAGTGATATCTGTGGATTATCAGGAATAGAAAGAAGCATTTAGCAGGCTAGGAATACAGTACCACAAAGGGATGAGGGAAGGACAGGAAAGATCAGGAGGGGAAACAGAGACCCCAGCAGTAGGAACAAGGTGCCACTCCACAGATGTGATGAGTCTGTGGCAGTTCACACACTGATGAAGAGTTGATACCCCATAGATTTGCCTCTCTGTGTACTAGTGTTAACATTTTAGGTATTTTCCACTTGGAGCTATAGCATATTCTACTTACTTTGCAACATATAAAAATATTTGCAGAGTACTATGTGCTGTGCAACATTTCAATTTGTAATGATTCAATAATGTTTCACTTGGTTGATAAACCTACACTTACTTAACTATAACTAGAGGGAATCCTAGGCCAGAGAGGGGCCTGACTTTGGGGAGTCCCAAAAGGCAGGTCTGGCCACTCACTCCAAAAATTAAATGGAAAAGGCAATGGTAAAAATCGGGAAAGGATTTTATTCACTATAGCCATACTGGGAAAACAAGGGGGACCAAGTATCTTTGGGCCTGTATTCAGGAGTACTGAGAAAAGTTTCAGATTTATATCAGCAAAGGACAAAACTGGAGTACAAGGAGTATGCCATGTTGGTCAAACTGTGGTCTGGTTGATCATCAACATAAGTCTGGTTCTACAAAGTCCTGCTGGCTCCCAGGAAGTCATGGCTTAAGGGGACAGTCTGGTTCCCATTATGAGATGTTCGCTCCTGTTTGGGCAGGGGGCAGCTTCAGTTCTCATCGTGGGGTAATTGCTCCCACTGAGGGGGACAGTCCCATGATTTGCTTATAAGGGTGATTTGCTTATAAGACTCCCTATTCCTAGAGTCTTGAAAATATATCTTGATGTCTTCAGTGTTGAAGGGGTTCAATAAAAGGTAGATGGGTTTAGGACTATCTATAAACCCTTTATTACCAGTTTGTTTAGTTTAGTTTCAGTTGGTTTGTTGTTGTTTGATTTTGGTATGGGGGATTGAGTCCAAGAGTGATCTACCTCCAAGCTACACTCCCAGCCCTTTTAATTTTTTTTTTTTTTAATTTTGAAACAAGATCTCACTAAGTTTCTGAGACTAGCCTCAAACCTGTAATCCTCTTGTTTCAGCCTCCCACCTGGGGTTACAGGTGTATGCCACCCCACCCAGTGTATTGCTGGGTTTTAGATGTCCCTTAAATGATTAATATGTCAATGTACAGAGTTGAGCAGCAATCTGACCCAGAGTTTAAGGTATAAAGGAGACACAAGATTAAGGCAAAGACGCTGAGCTCTTAGCCTGCTTTTAGTTTCCCATCAGACATCTGCAGGCTCAAATGAGGAGTCAAGGCTTCCTAGCAAAGGCACGCGCAAGCCCCTATCATATATCCATTTCCTTATTTCTTTTTAGTTGAGCATTTAGTCTGCTCCAAATTCTATTGTTTTAAGATAACAAGTTACTTAATATATAAATATTGTCTCTACTGAATTATTTTCTTAGAGTGGTTTCCAGGATCGGTGTTAATAGGTCAAAGAACAAAAACCCATAATACACTTACCACTGTATAGAATTCATCACTATGTTCATGGCTAGGACCCCTATAGGCAGATTAACAAGAGAAAATATATAAATTTACTTAAAATGAGTTTTATATGCTGTGAGAACCTTTATAAGGAAATAAAGACGTGGTGAGAGGTAAACCTGTGTACTCTCTATACAGGTTTAGTGGGGAGATGGGTGGCCATGGAGAAATAATGATTGGCAGGGTAGATGTGATCTAATGGTAGTAAACTGGGGAGGGGGGACAGGTAGTAAAGCTTGTTTGTTGAGATGTCTCCGTGTCCCTGTGTTCAGAGCTAAGGAAGTTCCTAAGATGTCCCTTTCCTTATAGGGAGGCCATCTCTCCCAACAAGGATCTTATGTCCTGCTAAAGGAGAAGTTCACACAATCTTGCCCAGGTTTTATGACCACCTCAAAAGAGAAGGGCTGTTTTCTCAAATGCCAAGGGCCACATGCGGGCAGCATGAATGATAGGTCCCAAAGCCCATATTGCCAAGTGACAGCAAATATATTTTCCCTACCATATGGATGGACAAAATTTCTGACAATTATTGTATAGTGAGTTACTAACTTAGACATCTCCTTTCACATTCAGTATTTCCCTCTCAGAAGGAAAGTTCAAGTTCCAAGGAAATTGGTCTAATGACAGTATGACTATATCCAAATTATTATCTGTTAACTTTTAATAAGATTGACCATGAAAAAAATTCTGTTAAAATAATCATAAAAATAGAAGTGACATAATATGAAAGGTCAGTGAATTTCAAAATGTAGCAACTTTTATTTCACTTAACAGATGACAATCACCCTGCTTTTCTTCTTAGTAGAAAAGACTATATTCTAAATATCACTTAATTTGCATGGATTAAAAAATAGGAGATTTCTCTTTGCCTATGAGCCTGAATTAATTTTGTGATTGCCATAAATGTAGAAAAGAAAAAAAAATCTTTATACAAAGTTGAGTGCCAGTTTGTTTGTTTGTTTGTTTGGAAAGCAAACTGTGTCCAAGGGAGATATTTTAATATTGTGTTTGGCATTTTTCTTTCCCTAATGTTTGAGGCATTCTTGGCTGTTGAACACAGGCCCCAACTTGACTAGAATCCTGTTCTCACTGACCTGTTGTTCTTGTGCCTGGCTGCCTTAATTAGCAGATCATAATGAAAACTCAGATCCTATTATTGTGGTTTTCATTACTGCACCCCACTATTTTGTATCTTCTCAGTATTGCCGATTGGAAATTTGAATGCCAAATTAAAACCTAAGAAAACCTTCCCTCTTCACTAGTGATTATAATTTCTTATGGTATTAGACTCGCTGAAGCTAATTTAGCAATTCAAGAAACTGTGGTCTTGTCTTAATTTCTACTCTTTTGCTTTCAAATTTCTCTTAGATTAAATGATTAGGGAGAAAATGGGTATTATCAACAAATAAAAGGAGTTCTGGATTCCCTGAATCAATATTTGGTCTTTATTGAGCTCTATTTCTTCAGGTTATTTTTGTGCATTCTGTCATCTTTTCTTAAAAAAAAAGAAAAGACCTAATGAGAAACTGTGGTATGAAGATATCACTAGACCCATCCCACCTAACTTCCTATGCTTTCTCCCTTTAAAATCGTGTTACTGTTCCCCTGAACACTGATGAAGACTGAACCTCCATAAATCGATGGTCATAAATTATGAAACTAAGTTGGGAGGGCATTAGGCCAGGGTTGGCCGGACACAGCATGGGTCTATGGTGAGCCTCCTCCATAAGAAAAGCTTTTGGGTCCATTTTTGGTGATGCACAATCTGCTGGCCACAGTCACACCCTGCCTGCACTGCTTCTGAGAATGCAAGCTTATTTCTACCTCCTCTCAAGGCAGACATCTTGTGGGCACATCTTCCTCCCAAAGGTTGGAAATGTTAATGTTGGTAAAACTCAATCCTTCCTTAATGTGGAATGCAGGTCGCTTTCTTGGCATGCTGGCTTCGTTTGTTTATTTATTTGTTGGTTGGTTGGTTGGTTGGTTGGTTGGTTGGTTGGAGGCTGGGGATAGAACCCAGGGCCTTGAGCATGCTAGGCAAGTGCTCTGCTACTGAGCTGCACCCCACAGCTCTGCCTCCTGCTTTTGAAATAATGTTACTCTCTCCTCTAAAACATCCTGAGAGCAGTCATTGCTTTTGTTCCTCCATGGCAGAGTATTTAAGGAGCACATTCATTTCAATTATCCAGACAATAGGCATGGAATACTTACAAAGCTCCAGGCCCTGGACTGGGTGCTGGGGATATGGCATCAACAGTGAATAAAAAAGACACTAGCAAGGGAAGCAGATATTCAAAAAGATAATATACATATGAAATATTTTAGGAGAAGTGCCCCGTGCTACAATGAGCATTGTGGCTGACGTGCCGACATTATTATTCCACACCAGTTGGTGAGTTGAAGCCTGATTTTTGGCAAGCCTTTGTGTAAAGAGCCAGATAGTAAATATTTTCAGCTTTGCAAGCCATATGGTCTCTGTTGCATCTACACAGTTGTGAAGTTGCAGCACAAATGACAATAGGTATATGAGACGCATGTGACTAAATCCCAATACAACTTTATTTACAAAAACAGGCAAGGAAAGGCCACAGTCTGGCGATATCTGCTCTCAGCCAATACCCCTGGCATGTCAGAAAAATGTTTTCATTTCAGATAAGCTCATTTACTGCTCCTTGCTGCTAGTTGGGACTTGGGGCAGTTGAAGACTGCACTGAGCAGTTCTGTTCAGCTGCCCTTGTGAACTCTATTATACTTCAGTGCTTTTTTTTTTTTTTTGTGGTACTAGGGATTGAACTCAGGGGTGTTCTACCTCTGAGCTATAACCCCAGGCCTATTTTTTATTCTTTATTTTTGAAACAGGGTCTCACTAAGTTGTGGAGTGCCTCACTAGGTAGCTGAGGCTGGCCGCAAACCTGGATCCTCCAGTCTCAGCCTCCAAAATGCTGGGATTATAAGTGTGCGCCACCACGCTGGACTGTGGGGGGAGGAAGGTGCACACACTGCAAATCAGTCTTGGTCATCTCCCTCCTCACTGTAGCATGGCTTGGGAAGTCTCAGCTCACTGTGGCAGTGAGACTGCGGGAGATGTTCACAGAGACTTCAGAAGAAGGGACCACAGGCTCCTCTCCCCTGGCACCCCACTCTGGCCAGATGGAACAGTGGGAAGCAGCAGCAAGTGGAACTGATGTGGAAGAGAAGCCAGCCCATGGATTCATCATCCAGGAGACTTACTTTCCCCAGAACCTCCCAGCACTGCAGACACTGCAGCTCATTTCCTCCTTGGGTCGCAGTTGAGGTCTGCTTTCTGTTACCTGCAGCTAAAAGCAGCCTGATTGGTAGTTCCTTGCTCTATCACAATGCAAGGCCACCTGACCTTATCTGCAGGCTTCCTAAGGAAGTGTCATTTTTTTTTACAGCCATAGAGAGTTTAGGCAGATACAGAGTGGATGTGGGTGTGTTTTCTGGTCGCATGGAGGTGTGGGCTGCAGGGAGGGCAGGAGGAAGAGGCAGGAGGGGGCCTGCTTCATTCACGCCCCATTTCCTTGTTTCAACAGATTTTAATCCCAAGTATCAGCCATGGCACAGGTATAAAGTGACGCTTTATTTAGTTTAGGGAGATAGAAAGAACCCCAGGGGAAGAATATTTAAACTGAGTCCAAAAATGTAAGTAGTAGTTAGGTAAGAAGGGATTTCATGAAAAGCTTACATTTGCGGTTGTGATGCAATGTGGTAGGAATCTAATATAAAAATACCTTCTTTTCTGAGAAACAAAAATAAGGGAGGTTTTTTTTTTTCTTTTTGCATGCCTTAAAATTTTTGTCTACTAATTATTTATCAAGCACTTTTATATTAAGTACAGAGCCTTGAAGCAATTTTGGAAAAGTATCCACTTACTTTTACAAATCCAAGATTGTTACCCTGCTTATCTTTGAATTACACTTATTTATCAAGAAGAAAGGAACATTTATGAATTTGCATGTCTTTAAAAACAGGAAAAGAAGAGTGAAAACAGGCTACACAATGAATGTCTAAAATCTCCAGCTGAAAGTTCAGCTTGCCTTGACAGCAGCTCTTGACCTTCAGTGTTAGAATCAGAAGTAGCCTTGTTGAATATGTAGATTTTTAGTCTCCACATATCAGAAATTATGACTTTCTCGTGTGTGTGTGTGTGTGTGTGTGTGTGTGTGTGTGTGTGTGTGTGTGTGTGTTTTCTAGTACTAGGGATTGAACTCAAGGACATTCTACCTCAGAGCCTTTTTATTTTTTATTTTGAAACTAGGTTGCTAAGAGTCATACTAAATTGCTGAGGCCAGTCTCATACCTGCAATCCTCCTGTCCCAGCCCCCCAAGTACTGGGATTACAGATGTATACAACCAGGTTCAGCTCATATGTATTTTAAACACAAATCATTTGTGTAGATTAAAGATGTTTTTAGGTTTAGGTTGCAAAAATCTGACTCGAACTGGCTAAACAGAGAAGATATTGAAGATCTGTTATTAGAGCAAGACAGAGCAAGGATGAGCTGCATGAGCAAGATGTTGTCCAGGGCCCTGGTTGGGGAAGAACCATCTGTAGATGGCCACTACCATCTGTCACCTGTAGGTTGGCTGCAGCCTGAAGCTAGTTTTCCCTATTATCATAAATGCATTTGGCACTTGTGACTGTCCAAAAGAGAGGGCAAGCTTTTCCCCAACAATGGAATAGAAGTCTTTCTCCTCGTTCAAGTTGGGCCAAATTTGTTGTGTGTCTACTCTTGAACAGGTAACTGCTGCTAGGTAATGTCATGTGCTCATTGGTTTCTTATGGTCCAGCGTGGGTGTTCATAGAGGTTTCTAGAATTCAACTTTACTGAGAAGTTGTAGGATTTGTAGGTTACAAATGGGGCTAAGAGGAGAAGAGGCATTTCTGTCTGTCTTTCTTTTATCAGACTTTACTACCCTGTGTTCCTCCCATTGATGTGTTTGTGGACAAAGGACCAATAATGACTTATTCCCTATAAGCATTAACAATGGTGATTTTATTTATTACCTTTTAGGAGAGCAAAATAGCACAAGTGATAAGAATAATGCATAGTTTACCATAGCCACCTGGCAATAGTAAAAGCACAGTAGATTTTTGCTATTGGATGAAACCATTTCTAAGTTGATCAGTCTTTATTCTTTCTTTTATATTCCATAGCAGTAAAATTTAAATTTACACATTAAACATAAGGTCTTTATAATCAGATTGTCCAATTGATTTAATTCATGCCTCAGAGATATTTTCATCCACCAAAGATTTTTCTAATTATATCCTTATGATTGAAAGTAGTGTCAATTAATTTGTCTTGTTAATTTGCCAAGTAAATTTGAGTAATTATTGCTTTCATTTTGCTATTTAATTTGATTAAGAAGCCATCACGTTTCTTGTTGTTGAAATCATGCTGTTGGCATCATAAGAACAGAACCATAAACTCTAAACTCAGAACCTATCAGTATTGAAGAAGATGAGAACCTGTTTCTATTTTCAGCCTAGGGAGGAAGAAATCTTTTTTACTCTCATGTGGACAATGGAGGGCCCACATGTCTTTGGACACATCCCCTGCAGCTCTTTGATTCCTGACTCATGCTTTCCCTTTTCAAACCTAATCATACTTTATTTTCAAATTATGGGGCGAGCATTTGGGTAAAGAGGAACAGAAATAGTACATCTAAAAATTATTTTACCTTTTTCTAGCTTGGTGTTTGTTGGTGCTTCTCAAACTGAGTGATGCTAGTTTTTCTGCTGTCCACATAAAAGCCTCTATTACTGGAGATGATAACAGGAGAAACTGCTATTGGCTTCTGTGACCTTTAATAGCACAAGCATCACCTCTGCAAGAAATTAGAAGTCTCCTCTGCCTCATGTCAACTTTGCTCAGACATCTGACTGTGCCCAAGGGCTGAATGGCCTCTGAGTTTTGTGCTGAAATAGGGCTGGCCTGGCTCAAGCAGCAGTTGAAGGGTCTGTCACTCAGTTTAGCAAGAGACCTTTCACACTTCATGCATTTATTCATTAATGCTTCAAGTAAATTTATTATCCTGTTCTGAGATTGTTAGTTGGGAAGCTATTTAATGATAAGTTGTTGAACATGCATGGAGATTCAGTCACTAAAGCAGTCATAATGTTTTGCCTTCTACCTGGCGATTTACTGGACCTATTTAAAACTTTTGACTAAGTCCAAGTCACTGGAAGACTTTTAGAAGGTCCAGCATGGGCCTGGGGTCCCTCACCCAGAGCTTGAGTGTAGGGGAATGGCCAGAGCAAGGCCAGACAGCTGCTGTGAGCTAAACCAAGACAAACTGGGCAGGTCCAGGGAGACCCCTGGTGCATTCTGGAACTTAGTTCCAAATGAGGTTGGGAAACTTCCACAGGATGTGGAAGCCCAGC
Source organism: Graphiurus murinus (assembly GCA_004027655.1). Lineage (NCBI taxonomy): Eukaryota > Metazoa > Chordata > Mammalia > Rodentia > Gliridae > Graphiurus > Graphiurus murinus. The sequence continues at coordinate 58,128 of PVLC010000636.1, read as the reverse complement.
TTGTCCAGTGATCATGCACTTCCAAGGCAAAAAACAGTTCTTTTTTGTTCTGGTCACCCAGCATTCTTAGCAGCTTCTTCGTTTTTTTGTTTGTTTTTTTTTTTTGGTTTTTTTTTTTGATGAAGAAAGGTTTTCTGCATTTATCCCAGGGCAGGGGGAGAATAACACTTTGGTTTCTGGGACATTTATTCAACTTGCCTATTGTGGGGGTAGAGAGGGGCCCATAATTATAAAAATTAGTACATGAACATTTCTACTTTAAGTATAACTCAGTAAGTGGCTCTAATCCTGCGTTAGGAAAAAGTACACTCTTCTATACAGTCATAGATTTAATTCTACCTGCTTCCCTAAACCTATCTTTGCAAGTATGGGTCATCTAGAATTAAAGCACAGGATTTTTGCTGCTAAGATGCTTAGCTTGGTGTTTGAGTCAATAAATGTATTTATTTATTTAACCAACATTTTATTTTATTTTATTATTTTTTTTTTTTTGCAGTACTGGGAGTTGAACTCAGGGGCATTCTACCTCTGAGCTATACCCCCAGCCCTATTTTTTATTCTTTATTTTGAAACCGAGTCTCACTAAGTTGCGGAGTGCCTCACTAGGTAGCTGAGGCTGGCCTCGAACCCGGATCCTCCGGTCTCAGCCTCCCGAATGCTGGGATTACAAGCGTGCGC
>PVLC010000636.1:9436-57350 GCA_004027655.1 Graphiurus murinus | reverse complement strand
AACCAACATTTTAAAAACGCATTCTGAGTGTCAAATTGTGCCACACACACTTAAAAATGCCATATATCTGTCATCTATAAAATAGGTAAAAGAAGGAAAGGAGGGGTTGATTACAAGGTGGGAGGAAGTGAGAGATACAAGGACAAAGGAAAAGACCTTACTGTTATTTATTTTTATTTTTTTTCCGGTACTGGGGATTGAACTCAGGGGCATTCTACCTCCAAGCTATACCCCCAGCCCTATTTTTTATTCTTTATTTTGAAACAGGGTCTCACCTTACTGTTAATTTTTGACAACTAAAAAAGCAACTATCATCATATTTCTGCATATATTTAACCACTGATAACCCCGGCACAAATAGAAGTATCACTTTATAAAGAACTAATGGCAGCTGAGCATAGTGGGGCACGCTTGGAATCGCAGTACTTGGGAGGCTGAGACAGGAGGATTGCAGATTCTCAGCCATCCTCAGCAACTTAGTGAGGCCTTCTGTAACTTAGTGAAACCCTGTTTCAAAAATTAAAAGTGGGGGGGCGCTGAGGGTGTAGCTCAGAGATAGAATACCTCTGGGTTCAATCCTTAGTACCATAGAATAAAAAGAAAAGAAAAGAAAAAAGTAAGAGGACTAATGGCTTGGTCACTTCCTGGGGAAAAAATCAAGGTCAGGATCATAGTTTAAACCAAATACCCTGATACATTAAGAAAGAAATTGCTTTAAATTCTTTTCTTCCTTAATTCTTTTTTTTTTTTTCCTTTGGTTAGGTTATTTCTTCACAATATCACTCCCACTCTTGTATTAATGCTTTTTTAAAGACTTATTTAGTAGCTTGTAGCAATTTATGGCCATGGAATTCGGCAATTGCAGAAAAAAGGAAATTGTTTTAGAAAACTTGTGGAAAATAAGGTTCTTGAGATATAGCCACCAAATTATTAAGAAAATATGCTAGTCTCTCCTTTTAAGATTATTCTTCATTTTCTCAAAAATTTTTAATTAGGGGGAAAAAAGACTGGTGTGCCTTTCTAGATGTGAAGTACTTAAGGGAATTTAGGAAGCTGAACAGTTTTATAATTGTTCTTTTGTATTATGTTGAATGTTAAACTGGGGCTAAAGAAGCACTAATTTTAAATTTATCTATTGGAGGAAGATATTTTTGATGTCTACAATCTTCTCTCAGGAATGAAGTTTATTTCCATGATAGTATTAATGAGATGTATAAGGAAGAAAGGTAGTTAGGGTTTGGGAATAATATATTCTGACTCTAGCTGATTCTTTCTGATGATGTAATAATCAAGACTGAAAGAAGTTTTTTGGTTTTCTGGTTTTGTTCTTGTTTTGCAATAGTTTTATGCCATTGTCACCAATTATTCATTAGCATTCTTAATTATGCCTTTTCTCCTTATTCCTTCACTTTTAATTTGTATCCTAATTATTAAAAACCATTTTATAATCATATTCTAAATGAATACTGTTACATTCTCTGTTTCTGCGAGTTTTGTGTCTTTGAAGCACTGACTTTTATATGCTCTGGCCAGTATTTTTAAATTCATGATTTGAAGTCATGCTTTGGACAGCTAAATATGTCAGTAGCATATCTAGCTAAATATGCTACTTTGAGTGAGCAACTGGAATTTTTTATGACAATGGTCAATGACTTGGCAAACTTGATCCATGGATTTATTTTTCACTTGAGGTTTACAGACCATTCAGGGAGCCTGTAGTTGATCTACAGGCTTCAGAGAATTTGCAAACCTACCGAAACAGTATGTACATTTTTAAAAATATTTTTTATTGGTAGGTTTAATCATACATCTTTGTGAGGTACAAGTTGGTAGAGGCATACATGCACACTTCACGCATTTAACCCTTCCCCAATTCCCACCCCATTCTCTCCCCAATCCCTCCTTTTCATATTTGGTTTAGTGATGGACTTTGATATGTTTGTGAATGTACATCATGTGCATTAGGATATTTCTCCCTCTATCCCCCATCACCTTCAGTTAGGTCTCCTTCTTTGCTCATCTAAGGTTTCTCCTTCTTTGTCTAGGGTCCCTCCTATGACCCACTTTCTCTCTAGCTTCTGCATATTATAGAGAGCATATGATTTTTTTACTTTTTGTGACTGACTAATCTCACTTAACATAATATTCCCCAGTTCCATCCATTTCCCTGCAAATGACATGGTTTTGTTCTTCTTTATGGCTGAGTAAAATTCCACCGTGTACATATCCTACAGTTTTGTAATCCATTCATCTGTTGATAGGCATCTTGGCTGTTTCCACAGTTTGGCAATTGTGAATTGTGCAGCTATAAACATAGATACACATGCATTACTCTGGTAGTTTGGTTTCCATTCTTTTGGGTAGATACCCAGAAGTGGTATTGCTGGATCATATGGTAGGGTCATTCCCATTCGTCTGAGGATCTTCCATAATGTTCTCCAAAGTGGTTGCACTAATTTGCAATACCACCAACAATGTGTTAGGATTCCTACTTCGCCACACCCTCACCAGCATTTGTTGTTGTTTGTTTTTTTAATGATTGCCATTCTAATTGGAGTTAGGTGAAATGTCAGGGTAGTTTTGATTTGCATCTCTCTGATTGGTAATGATAGAACATTTCCTCATACATTTATTGGCCATTTGTCTTTCTTCTTTTATGAAGTGTCTATTTAGTTCACTTGCCATTTTTGATTGGGCTATTTGTTTTCTTAGCAGTTTCTGCAGGTTCTTGAGTTCTTTGTACATTCTAGATATTAGTTCTCTATCAGAGGAGTAGTTGGCAAAATTTTTCTCCCATTTTATCAGCTCTCCATTGAGGTTCTTAATAGTTTCCTTTGCTGCACAGAAGCTCTTCAGTTTAATGCAATCCCGTGTATTGATCTTCCTTTGAGTTGCTTGTGCTTTTGGGGTCTTGTTGAGAAAGTTTTCACCTGTGCCTATGTGTTGAAGTGTTGGGTCTATGCCCTCTTAAAGTAGCTTCATGGTCTCTCACCTGACTTGAGGTCTTTTATCCATCTTGAATACACTCTTGTGCAGAGTGGGAAAGTGGGGTTTATTTCCATTTTTCTGCATATGGTTAGCCAGTTTTGCCAACACCATTTGTTGAGGAGGCTATCTTTTTTCCAGTTATATTTTTGGCTCCTTTGTCAAAAATCAATTGACTGTAAGTGTGTGGGTTTGTTTCTGAGTCTTCTATTCTACTCCATTGATCTGTGTGTCTGTTTGTATGCCAATACCATGCTGTTTTCATTACTATATTTTGTAGTATTTTTTAAAGTCAGATATTCTGATGCCTCCTGTGTAGTTCTTGTTACTGAGAACTACTTTGGCTATTCTGGGCTTTTTGTTGTTCCAAATGAATTTAAGGACTGATATTTCTATGTCTGTGAAGAGTAACCTTGGTAATTTAATGGGTATTGCATTGAATTTGTAGATCATTTTTGGGAGGATGGCCATTTTGATGATATTTATTCTGCCTATCCAAGAGCATGGAAGATCTTTCCATCTTCTAAGGTCTTCATCAGTTTCCTTTTTCAACTTTTTATAGTTTTCCTTATAGAGGTCTTTTACTTCTCTGGTTATGTTTATCCCTAAGTATTTTATTTTTCAGGGTGCTATTGTGAGTGGAATTTTTTTCTGGATTTCTTTTTCAGCAGATTTATGGTTGGCATACAGGAAAGTTTCTGATTTTTTAAGATTGATTTTGTATCCAGACACTTTGCTGACTTTGTTGATCAGTTCTGTAAGCCTTTTCGTTGAGTTTGTTGGGTCTTCTAAGTTCAGTATCATGTCATCTGCAAATAGGGAGCGTTTTAGTTCTTTCCTTCCTATTTGTATTCCTTCGATCTCCTTCTCTTTTCTTACTGCTCTGGCTAGAACCTCAAGTATTATATTGAACAGAAGTGGAAATAATGGACACCCTTGCCTTGTTCCTGGTTTTAGTGGGAACTCCTGCAGTTTTCCCCCATTTAATATGATGTTGACTGTGGGCCTATTGCATATTGCCTTTATGACGCTGAGGTATATTCCTTCTATTCTGATCTCTGCAGTGCTTTTAGCATGAATGGGTGCTGGATTTTACTAAATGCTTTTTCAGCATCTATTGAAATGATCATGATTTTGTCTTTGGTTCTGTTTATTTGGTGAATTACATGGGTTGTTTTTCATATGTTGAACCAGCTCTGCATCACTGGGATGGTGTATCATTTGGTCATGGTGTATCATTTTCTTGATATGGATCTGAATGCGGGTTGCTACTTTTTTTAAGCAGTTTTGCATCTATGTTCATCAACGATATAGGTGTATAGTTTTCTTTTCTTGAGCTGTCTTTATTTTGCTTTGGTATTAATGTGATGTTGGCTTCATAAAATGTGTTTGATAGGGTCCCATTTCTTTCTATTTCGTGAAATAGATTGAAGAGTATTGGGATTAGTTCTTCTATAAAGGTTATATAAAATTCACTTGGAAAACCATCTGGTCCTGGGCTTTTGTTTGGTGGTAAACTCTTTATTCCTGCTTCAATTTCTTTGATTGCTTTTGGTCAGTCTAAGTTTTCTATATATACTTGACTCAATTTAGGAAGGTTGTATGTGTCTAGAAATTTGTCAATTTCTTCTAGATTTTCCATTTTGTTGGGGTATAGTTTTTCAAAGTAGTTGCTGATGATCCTCTGGATTTCCACATTGTCAGTGTTATTTTCATCTTTTTCATGTCTTATTTTGGTAATTTGGGTTTATTGTCTCTTTCTTTTGGTGAGTTTGGCTGGTGGTTTATCTATCTGATTTATTTTTTTAAAGAAACTAGCTTTTGCTTTTGTTGATCTTCTTAAAATTCTCTACTTCATTAATTTCTGCTCTGATTTTAATAATTCCCTGTCTTCTACTGGCTTTTGGGTTAGACTGTTCCTGGTTTTCAAGGGCTTGAAGCTGTGTCATTAGGTTATTTATTTGGTGATTTTCTCTTCTTCTTATGTGGGTACTCGGTGCTATGAATTTTCTTCTTAGTATTGACTTCAGAGTGTCCCAGCGGTTTTGATATGTTGTATCTCTGTTTTCATTTGTTTCTACGAATTTCTTAATTTCTCCCCTTACTTCTTCTATGACCCATTCCTTGTTAAGGAGTATGGTACTCAGTCTCCCCATGTGTTTACATGGTTACTCTGGGTCTTCTTATAGTTGATTTCTAGTTTCATTACATTGTGGTCTGAAAAGACAAAGGGGATTATATCACATTTTAAAAATTTGCTAGTCCATGCTTTGTGGCCCAGGATATGGTTTATTTTAGAGAAGGTTTCATGGATAGCTGAGAAAAATGTGAATTCAGCTATAGTTGGATAAAATATTCTGTATGTGTCTAATAGGTCCATTTGGTTTATGGCATTCTTTAGGTCTGATGTATCTTTACTGACCTTTTGTCTAGAAGATTCATCTAGTGATGTGAGAGGAGTATTGAAGTCTCCAGGATTATTGTATTAGGATCTATGTGTGACTTTATATCATGAAAAGTTTGTTTTATGAAAGTGGCTACACCTATGTTTGGGGCAAAAATGTTGAGTATTGTTATTTCCTCTTGCTGAATTGTTCCTTTAATAGTAAAAAATGACCTGCTTTGTCTCTTCTGATAAGCTTAAACTTGAAGCCTAATTTGTCTGATATCGTAGTTGCTACTCTTGCTTGTCTTCAAGTTCCATTGGCATGAATTACCTTGGTCCAACCCTTCACCTTTAGTTTATGAGTATTTTTACTTGTAAGATATGTTTCTTGTAGGCAGCATATAGATGGATTCTGGTTTTTAATCTATTTGGTATAATTTTTTTTAATAATGTATGCACATGTGCTTTTTTTTTTTTTGAGCCAGTATTTTTTTTTTTTGCTTTTAAGTCAGTTCTTAATATCTGAAGACTTAGAATCCCTGACAAACAACAATGGAAAGTTTCACATTGTAAAGCATCAAGACTTGAATGCTTGACCTAACCTAATAAGCCTCAAATCTCCCCCAGAAGCTGGAAAGCTATGGAACCCTTTGACTTGATTCCATTATCCATGAAAGTATTTGTCAGAGGAATGTTATAGACAAAAACATCCCTGCTTACAACAAGCATTATGCAAGTAAGTACTCCTATACAGAATTCTAATTTGAAATCACATCTGTGAAAATGAGTCTTCAATCCTCTTAGTAAGTTAACTATGCTTCTACTTAGGATCTTAACCAGCTTCATTTGTGGCACCATTGGACAGTTTTCCATGGATCTCTTGTTTCAGCACATCTTGGAAGCAGAGGCACTTTGTTTTGGACTATATTTTTTTTTATGTGTCGTACCAGGGACTGAACCTAGGGGTATTCTACCTCTGAACTACACCCCCAGACCTATTTTTTATTTTTATTTTAAAACAGGGTCTAGCTAGGTTGATGAATGTCTCACTACTTGCTGAGGCTTTCCTTGAACCCGTGATCTTCCTGTCTCAGCTTTTTAAGTACTGGGATTACAGGTGTGTGCCACCATGCCTGACTGTCTTTTAAAAAATATGTGCATACTAAAGAGTCATAGAAGACAGAGCAGAGGACAGGTTTGTTTGTTTTCCAGTAAAATGTATATTATCTCTTTCTCAATGGAAGAAGTGGGGTAAAAAGTGGGAAAAATTTCTTGTGGCCCATTAGAGAAGATTCAAGTTCCCTAAGCTTGGGGTTCCTTAACTGTGACACAAACCCACTGTGCTCTGTATTCACCTAGACTGCTTTGCTTTAGCCCCTAGGAATGATAGGAGGCAAGGGGAATGGACACAAACATGGAGCTCATGCTGTTTCCTGAACTGTGAGCAAGACAGTCCTTTGTCTCTGACCCTGAAGTTTCCTATCTCCGCCAGTATCTGTGAAATTATGGCAATCTAACTGAGCTTGCTAAGCTTGTTAGCTTGCAAACTGAGTAAAATCTCAGACCCGTCACAGTTTTCACCACCACTGTTAGGATGCCTATAATCCATTTAAAAATACTTCAGCATAATGATATATGTGTATTATTTAGGGGAATCAGCAGCTCAAGCGTCTACTCCAGGGTTACTCAGTGCTGCTAGTATGAGTGCCGCTATCAGTCATATCTTGACCAACTGTGGAAGTCTTGCTAATTAGCATAGCAATTGCTAGAAATGGATTTTATTGGTGGGATTAGTGTCTTGTTAATTAGCATAATGAAAGTTTAAAAAAGGACTTTCATTAGTGAAATTAAAGATACTCAGGATGATAGATTGGTTAAAATAACTCAAGACGCTCACTATCTTTGCATGAAAGGATTTAAGCATCCATCCAAGCATAGAGTCATTATTCCAGGTCTGAGGGAGAGTCAAATTATTTAACAACCATGATGATATAGGCTCTGAGCAATCTGAACTAAAACAAATGCTGGCCACCTTGCTGAACGAGGCTCTCCTGTGCAGGGCATTAACTCTTTGTTTTCTGAGACAGGAGGCTAGGATTTTCTACTGTTCTCAAGGGAAGAAAGCCACAATAAGATACTTGGAGAACTTGGGCCATGGCTGTTTACCTACCAGTACAAAGATACATATTTTCATACCAGTAAATCTTTAATAAAGCCTTCAGGTGATGTGCTCTTAGGAATGGTGCCTAAGGGTAGACCCTCCCTAAAGAGTTCTGTTTCTTATCTTTAGTTTGGAGGATTTCTGCTTGTTTGCTGCCATAGAGTACAAAGCCCTGCCCTGAAATCTTGCCACATTTTTCTGTAGGGGTTCTTTTATGCAAGTTGATAGTCCAAACATCTAGAAATATAGAAAAAGTTTAGGATCTAACTATCTCCCAGAACAGGTAGATGAGCTGTTTTGTGCCTGCTTTCTGATGGCTGTTTGTTCAGTGAGCATCTGTATGTGTAGTAAGATTTGGTCCAAGGCTTGCTTTCATTATATCTTGGAAATAAGGTTATGGAAGAGTAGCTTTCCCCCTGCATCTTTTATGCTTCTACCAGCGGGTGTTGGAATTTACCAAAAAGAGTTGCAAGGCTGGGCTTGATCAAATTGGATTTAGTTCTGTTCTCAAGAGCTGCCTTACAAGCAAGGAGGGTTCATCGAGGAAAACCTCTTAGACTGCAGGCAGCTGGCCAACATCAAAGCACTGTTTGCTGAAGCGCAGTTCCATTTAACAGGATACTTAAAGAGAATACACAGGAGCGGCTTGGTGGCCCATGCAAGTGTGATGGGTACAGACAGGGAGGCCAGATAAAGTGTCATTCCAATGGAAGGTAACTCATCTTTACGTGGGTTTGTTGGAAAATTGGCTGCACCCATGGGCCTCACTGAGAATCAGCAGTTAGAGAAAGACTAGGTCTTTTCACACTCTTTTTTGGGCTATCCATGAATCAAAGAGCTGAGTTTCAGGTAGTCTCAGCTTTTATAAATAGCAGCTACAGACAGAAACTACAGGATAATCTTTGTGGGCACACACTGAATAAAGCCCTGCTGGTTATCTTAGTAACCTCCACATGGAGATCGGATTCTGTGTCAGTTCACAGTGTGAACACAAAAGCCACCACTGTACATCCTGTACACAGAGCCAATGTCATCTTAGCAGTGGATTATCTCCAGTGAAACTTTCAGGATGGCTTCGGTCCTGTGGGTCAAGGATTAATAGCAATTGTGCTAGCACAGACTCAGCAGGCCAGACAAGACAAAGGGTAAACTGCTTCTTATGTGGAAATGGTGCAAACGTGTATATTAAGAAATGTATCCAGCAGGTCACAGATCAGAGATCCATTTGATCAGTGGGAGCACAGGAATTCAGAAGCCACTGCACTCATCCTGCTTTATAACATTTAAACTGAAATTTAATTATGTTTCTGGAGGAACCAGGGTGTTTTTGTTTCCTTGGCCTCTCTTTGCAAGGAGAGAATGCTAAGGCAGCAAACATCTTTAGTGTACTCTTCATTGTTTTGTGATTCTTACTGTAATCTCAGGAGGAAGAGGTGCAGAACCCTGATTAAATGTAAAGTCAAGGAGGAAGGACCCTGGGTGGATCTGATTTGAAGGAAAAACAATTAGGTTTGGTGTAATATGGAAGAGGAGATCTCCAGGAGCTTAGGTGTGCGAAGCAAAGAAGCGTGTGTCTCTGTACAGCCACACAATGCAACATCACTTGGGTGTCCAGTTCTGACATTTCTGATTGCCCCCTCCCTATCTATGTAACCCTTGCTCCTTTTGTTTTATCTAGATCTCTTTTAAACGAGTGATTTCCTTATGTTGACATGAAGTTCACACAGTCATCCCTCAGCATTCTTGGGAGATTTGTTCCAGGATACCCAGCTCTGAGGATGCTCAAGTCTTTTCTATAAAATATTGTAGGATTTGCATAGAACCTATGAATATCATCCCATATTATTTACTTATTTATTTAATTTATTATTTATGATACTGGTGATTGAACTCAAGGGCACTCTCACGCTAAGCTACATCTCCTTGTTTTTTTGTTTGTTTGTTTGTTTTATTTTGTTTTTTTTAGATTTTAAGACAAGGTCTTGCTAAGTTGCTGAGGCTGGCCTCAAGCATACAGTCCTCTGGCCGCAGCCTCCTGAGCAGCTGGTATTGTAGGTGTGTACCACAGTGCCCGGCTCCCATATATATACTTTAAATCATCTCCTGATGATGTATAATACCTAATCTAATGCATATACTATGATAATAGTTGTTATACTGTATTATGTAGGGGATAATAACAAGAAAAAAAAATGTCCATACACGTTCGGTACAGACACAATTCGGTAGTGCTATTTTTGAATCTATGGTGCAGAACTAGTGGTTACTGGAGGCAAGCTGTTTATTCAGATATTCAGGTTTGTTGGTGAAAAGGGTTGTTGGCTTGTTTTCCCCCCACAACTTTATACTTTTTCACTCTGAGTTTGTGAAATAACCTTTAGAAATGTAGGCAGGTAATTATGTGGTGTAAATCCTAGTCCAAATTGAACTAGAATTTTGGTTACACATAGCCAGCAGTACCATTTTGTTTATAAAAGACGGAAAATGGCCACTTACTGAATAAAGCACACTGAAGTGATCTGGGAATGTCATTCGAGAGTCCTGGTCCTCATGAGCAAAACGCAGGAGGTGGCCTAGATCCAGGATTGGCAAACTGTGGGACACATTTGGCCTGCATGTTTCTGTAAAGATGATTTTATGGGAATGCAGCCATGTGCATTCATTTATTTGGTGTCCATGGTTGCTTTTGAACTAAATAATTACTGTCTGGCCCTTTTTAGAACAAGATTGCCAACCCTTGACCCATTTGATCCTTCTTGAAGGTCCCCTTTGGGTCTAAAATCGGTGACACTGTGAAGTGCTGGGTGGCAGGAGAAGCAAGAGAAGGATAAAGTCAAAAGGACACAGAGACAGAGGTGTGAGGCACTAGTTCTTACAAGGCTTGAATTTGAAAGAGGCTCTATCCTGGTCAGGTCTAATCCCTTCTCAGTAATCCCTGGCTCCCCACCCCTCCTGCCTTCCTGTCTTGCCTGAAGCAGTCAGGCTGGAGCTGCCTGGGGACCACTTTGATTGCACATAAAAATCCTGTAGTCTTTCTCTCAGAGTACGTGCTCTACTTGTATAAAATCCTTCAAATGTATCAGCTGGAAAAACTCCTTCCCTTCTGTGGGAAATAATTACTTCCCATATGGAATACATAAGCACTTCATCTTGGCAGGCCGGCGGCATTTGTTGAGGAAAATGGGCCCTCAGTGTCCCGCATGCTGCCCTGGCCCTCTTCGAGGCTCCTCCTGGAGGAGATGGATGGGGCCCTACTCCCTCCCACCTGGATACACGGGTCCTGCACACAGATACACCTCACATATCATTTCACAGTCAGATTGCATGATTAAGCTAGAATGTCATCTTAAGTACTTTCATCTGTAGGTCGTTTGCTTGGCTGGCTGTGGTTGGCAGGAATGAGATGAGACTTTGCATTAGAGGGGCTGCCTTCAGAGGGCAGGAACAACATGGACTTCCTCCCTGTGTGCTGTGCTTCACAGAGACACACTTGCAAATGAAGTATAAGAGGGTGTGTTAGTCAGATTTCCATCATTGCGACAAAATGCCTGAGACAAATAACCGAAAAGAGGAAAGATTTATTTTGACTTATAGTGTGAGAGGTTGCCATCCTTGGTCGCTTGGCCCCATTGCTGCCTGAGATGAGGCAGTACATCATGTAGGGAGGGTGTGGTGAAGCAAAGCTGCTCAGTTCATGGTGGCCAGGAAGGAGAGAGAGAGAGAGACAGAGAGAGAGAGAGAGAGAGAGAGAGAGAGAGAGAGAGAGAGAGAGAGGAGAGGCGGGGGCAGGGACAAGATACACCCTTTCAGGCACACCACCAGTGACCTACATCTTCCAACCTCCTATAATTCCCATCACCTCCCAAGAGTCCATTCAATTATGAACCCATCAATGGATTAATCCACAGACGTCAGAGATCTCATAATCCAATCACTTGCCCAAAGCCCCACCTCTGAGCTTCCTTGCATTCAGGACCGAGACTTCAACACATGAGTATTCAGGGACACTCCAGATCTCACCTGTAACAGGAGGTAAATGAGTATTTTCATCAGTAAAATTACAGAAGAAAAAATGGTCAATAGGCTGGCACTATAGCTCAGTGGTAAGGTTACTTGCCTAGCATGTACAAGACCCTGAGTTTGATCCTCAGCAATTCATAAAGTAAAAAAGTAATAATTATGCTAATTTCTTATTTTGTACACGATATGGTCAAAGTATTTATTGATTTCTTGCTACTTATGCTTAGAACCATTGAAGTTTTTCATTGATTTTATAGATACCTGTACATAAATATAGATACATATATGTTTACATATTCATTTAAGTTTGTTTAAGATAATTTCAGATATATAGAAAATTTGCAAAAACAGATAGACTTATTGTATACATTCCACCCAGATTCCCTTGTGTTCAATTTCATCACATTTGTTTTATCACTCTCTGCCTCTCTCCTGCTCATTTTCTCCTTCTCAGACATGATGACCTTCCAATCCTACCTACTTAGGTAATTGCTAAGAATAACATTCTCTTACCTAGCCATACAGTTACCAAAATTGGAAAGTTAACATGGATATACTATTACTACCCAATATATAGACTTTTTTTTTAAATTGGGGATAGAACCCATCCCCAATTTCAATTTTTTATTTGGAAAAAGTGTCTTACTGAGTTCCTGGGAGCCTCACTAAATTGCTGAGGTGGGCTTTGAACTTTCAATTCTCCTGTTTCAGCCTCTGAAATACTGAGATTACAGGCATGAGCCACCACACCCCACAATATGTAGACTTTATAACATATTTAAGCACAGGATTATTAATAAAAGAAATTGAGTTTATTTTCCATTTGCTTGTTGTGGACTTTCTTTGTGCTTTATGATTCTCCACTTATGGAGTATAACAAGCAGAAAGCACTCTTTGTAAAATCTATAGGGCTGATGATATAGCTCAGTGGCAGAGCACTTGTCTAGCAATGTGCAGGGCCCTGGCTTCCATCCCCAGCACTACAATAAAATCAAATAAAACCTCCATGTTCTTAAAACTGAAAAAAACAAAAGCTTGCTTTCCAAATTTACACATGTTCTGAAATTGTGAAGATTTCAGAAAAATTCTAATAATAGTAATGATGATGATGATGATGGTGGTGGTGGTGGTGGTGGTGGTGGTGGTGGTGGTGGTGGTAAATAGTGATGTCTTCCCTTCACTAGTGTGTAACTAGAGCTCAGTGCTCCTGAAACCTAGGTCAAGTCCAGCTCCTGTTCTGTATATCCTGCCCTTTCTGAGCTTGAGCAGCTGTGCAAGTGTGAGGTCTCAGATAGGTACTTCCCTATAAATTCCTATGCTATGATGCCTCACACCATCTCCTTGGGGGACAATGAATAGTACTAATAAGTAGGTAAAACTTTGTTTTGTTTTGTTTTGTTTCTTTTTCCTTAGTACCTCATTCCAGGAGTAGAGCTAAAACATTTCTTTGGGAGCAAGAGAAACACAGCAGAGCAAATTAAAATTATAGCTATTCAGCAAAATTTCTGTCAGAACCCAGAAGGGAAATGGATACCATTGCATATGAGAGAATTAATTTGTTATTCAGAAAGGTTTTTTTTCCTTTTCTTTAAAATCTGAGACCTATATAACATGTACTCATATTGAGTCTAGTGTTTGAACAGCTGGCCGTTGCCCCTAATGTCCTCTGTACTGGTTACAGAATGAATTCAGCTGAACTGGATAACATTTACAAGACTGATAAATATTTTCCCCTCAGACTTCACCCCTCACAGATCTCCTTGCACACAGTGTTGCTGCACGTTCTTTGTCGATACACATCTTATCTTTCCTGGAATGTAAATCCCTCCTAGCTCCGACACATGTGGATATGGAGAATATTTAGTAATGCTGTTGCTTGCGGGTGTCAGTCTCTTCTGCCCTCTATCTCTTCACTCCCAACATCCTGATTACCTCTGTGGAGAAAGCAGAGCACAAAATGCAGGGGTGTGATGGAGGTGTCTTTTTAAAAAATGTCTTGGTCTAGCCAGGCATGGTGGCCCATGCTTGTAATCCCAGTACTTGGGAGGCTGAGACCAGAGGATCCGGGTTCGTGGCCAGCCTCGGCTACATAGTGAAGCCCTTCGCAATTTAGTGAGACCCTGTTTCAAAAATAAAGAATAAAAAATAGGACTGAGGGTGTAGCTCGGAGGTAGAATGCCCCTGAGTTCAATCTCCAGTACTGCAAAAAAGAAAAAAAAAATATGTCTTGCTCTGCCATAACATGTTACACTGATATACACTAGGTATTTTAGGGAAAAAGTATCATTCAACTTCAAAGAGAATGTAAATCCTACTCTTAAGCCCCCTACACCTGGGACCAAATGGGCAGGACAGATAGAAAGATTTAGTCAACCCTGTACATAAGAGAGCTGTAATTGCTGAAGAGAAATGCTGGGCTCACTCACTGTGATGATGTAGGAGGCTTGGAGATGGAATATTCTGTAAATAGACACAGTGCTTGTGGCTTGGGGATTCTACCATTATGCCCATCTCCTCACCACCTGTTCTTTCAGGGAATACTATGTGTGTATGTGTGTGGGGGGGGTCTTATTCTGATTATTTCCTAGAGGACAGCACCCTCTGTGCTCATCCCGAGAGATTACATAGAAAGCAGTGGAGCCCTTAGAATCTTGTACATCCCAACCCTGATAATCAATGTGCATTTATACTTCCAGTACTAAATAGACACAAGACTCAAGCAAAGGAGGCCTTAAAAAGAGCCAAACATCTCACGTTCTTCTCTCAGCCTTTTTACTGTTACATTTTCTGCCCACCAAACAGGTGAGGGTGTTCTTTTTACTGACATGTGAAGTATGGTTTTCACTATTTGTTTCATTGAAAGTTTGAATTTAAACTTTTTGTATGTTTTAGAACAAAGATTTAATATCTGCTTTTTCTTTTTTCAACTAGTGATACTTTTGTTCAGTGACTTCACAAAAGAACACATGGATTGGTACCTCTGCATAGCCTTTTTCTTCTTTATTTTAATGTATATGTAAAGAATAAGGTCTGAATATGAAGAGGCATGAAGGAATTTATCAAGAGGAGAAAGACCCATCAAAGTTTTACCTGTGCAATTTAATACTATAGAAGATTTTTTCTCTTTCTCTTGATCCTTTTAGCTTCCTGCCTTCATTATTTGTGTAACAAGGATAAAATCAAATATGCCTCTTTTTTCTCTACCCAGACTTTATATTTAATTGTTAAGGTGTCAACAATTTCAAGATGTCACAGATAGGAGATCCTACACCTTGCTAAATGAAGCCAGACAGCTTATTTTGCCCTGATTCAGGTACCCGTGGCCACAAGGCATGCTGGGAGCTCAGTAGTGACCTCATGAGCAAAGAGAAGTAAGCTGAGAACCCATGAAGCTCAAATTCAAATTAGAAAGCTCAAGAAGGCACATCAAAGATTGAGTTTCTGTGATATACTGTGTATTAGTCAGCTTTGCATTACTATGACAAAATACCCCAAGGAACTAGCTTTGTAAAAGGAAAAGGCTTATTTACCTCACAGCTTTGGAGGTTCAAGTCCAACACTGGTTGGCTTCATTGTATTGGCCTCTGGTGAGGGCAGCACATCTTGGAAAGAACACAGGTAGGAGCAAATGATCACAGACTTGAGCTAGTACAGAGAGAGGGAGAGAGACTGGGGTCCCACAGTCCCCTTCTAGTGCATGCTTCCAATGACCTAAAGATTTCCTGCAAGGTCCCAATTCACCTCCCAGTGGTGCCACCCTGTGGACAAAGTCTTTAACTACAATGGACCCTTGGGGGACACTCAATTAAATGGTATCCAAACTATTTTGGATGGCATGTAGAGGTCAGTACTTGCCTGAGCTGCCTTGTTTTGTGCTGTGCTTAGCAAAGCATACTATATGCACTGGAGGGCTCTGTGGTGTGGTCTCCAAGTAGGAATTGGAGGGGGATAAGGTGGCTGCAGCCAAATTGCTGAGGGTTCACAGTAGACAGCAGCCTTGGCGGAGAACTTGAGTATACCCATGCCCTGCAGTTCTTTCTCAGGTCGGGCTCAGAGGAGTCACAGTCTAGCCAAACACACTCAGTTTGGAGGCATATGGAAAGCTAGATGTCATGCAGGGAACATCATTTACCTGAATTTCTCAAGTGAGTTTATTTTAGATCTCCTCTCCCCTTATCCTCTAGAGAAGATGAAGTTGCCAAAAGAGGGCCAAATTTGGTTCCATTGGCTCAGGAATTGGGGGAGCAAGGACTATGAGATGTAGATCTTTAATAACTAGAAACTTGCAAGATGGACATAGACCTTAGAATCCTCCAAGAAGACTGGTAAAATCAAAGGGGTAAGATAAAATATGTTTTATTTTTCCTTGGCATATAAATTCTAGCAAAGATAAGTACTATCTAATAAATGAGAAAAATACATTGCATTTAGCTCTTCTCTTGCACATTATCTAAAAATAAGGAACAAAATCTAGAATCAGTTTGACCCAAGTTCAAGCACAGTCTTCACCCTTTACATGTCTTTCATATAACTTACTTTCTTCATCTTCAAGGTAGGAATAATATTAAGAAAATACAAACAAGCTGGGCATGGTGGTGCATGCCTATAATCCCAGTACTTGGGAGGCTGAGACAGGAGGATCTCAGGTTTGACGATAGGCTCAGCAAGTAGTGAGACTCACATCAACCTAGTGATACCCTGTTTCAAAATAAAATAAAATAGAGTGGGGGATATAGCTCGGAGGTAGAATACCCCTGGGTCTCAAATTTCCTGAAAGGGTCACAGACAGAAATAATTAAATGAGGTGTCACTTCTTAACCTTTCAGCCTCTGGCTCACAGTGTTTATGTGACAGCTATCACATAATTATTAATGTTGAATTTCTGTTCTCAGTACAAGAACAATGTCTGCTGTCCATTTTTGCCACAAATGTGCATCGATTGTCTTCAGTGGTCCAGGCATCGTTCTGAGCACCAGAATACAGAAGTGCATCCAGCATACACAGTCACACATTGAAGGCTCCAAAACATTAATTGAGCAAATTAATAAAAAGCCAGAGGTTAAACTGTCAGGTCTATAAATAATGCAAAGATCCCTGGAATTCCTTGCTGTTTTCAGGAAGGCTGAGTTCTTTGTAGCTCTTCTCCTGTCTTTATTGCTCCCAAGAGCTGCACTAAAAACTAATTCTAGCCACCCTAAAAAAAAAAAAAAAAAAGCCACACCTCTCCTCACCCTTGTCCCCACCCTGGAACTGCCCTGGAATGCAGCCATGAAGCCTTTGTCTGTGGACTTGGCAGGTGGCTGTGGTATGCTGCTTACTGTCCCATTAACCTCTATTTTATCTGTCAAGAATAGTATTCCCCATTGTTGAAAGCAGCAATTTGCCAAGCAAGCAAGCTCAGAGTTCTGTTTGATGGAGCATTACAGAGAGCAAAAGGGAAAGTTTAAACAGATTGCCTCTCTAATTTCCTGAAAGGATCACAGACAAAACTTGCCCTCTGGTAAAATGCTTTCTGTTTGCATTATAATAACAAGCATTTATTGCCATGACAGGGGAAGGGGAGGCCAGGAGAGACCCCCCCCTCCATATTTCCTGGTTTCAGTTAGTTCCATTACAGCTAATGGAATATCATGTTATTTCAAATACATAAATGTAAACAAACATCTCCTCTTTTCAATGTATTCAGGAAGACTTTTTCTTCTATGACAGTAAAACATGGTGCTAATTTTTAATTAGTGAGCACATAGGTTTTAACAATAGAATCATCTTCAGAGAGAAACCTCTACTTTCCCTTTCTTTTGCAGAAGTTCAAGATACAATATCAAGCCCACAGTTGATAAAATCCAGTCCCTTACAGACTTTTAAATGTTTGATTTTCCCATTGTAGTTTTATGAAAAAAATACATCATATCTGGTTTATTCATTGAACAGGTTTTCTTCAAAACTTGTGTATAAGATACAAGACATGTTGTAAAATAATGCAACTGATGTGAGCTTCAAGAGACCAAAGATCCTTGAGATTGCTGTATAATTCACTGCTATCTCCAGTTCATATAACATTGCAAAACAGATAATAGGTGCTTAAGATTTATTTGTGATTGTCTAATATTTCATATTCCTATCTAACAATACAAATGAAAAGTCTGGGGAAAAAGTCCTCAGAACTCAAAGCTTTCAAACTCTGTAGGTAGTCACCCAAAACAAGTACTTAGAGTCTGCTTTTTCCCAAATCACTGACTCTTTACTTTGGCCTGCAAGTGTAAAGACCCTGGTATCCCTGCCTCTGCTTTGCACATGCCTCCTTTGCTCTGAGTCAGTCACCTTGGACTCCAGGAACTGGCCCGATTGATAAACTTTTTTCAATGGATGGAAACTACCTCCCAAGCAATTGACAAGACCCCTCCAAGACCAGTACTGAGATAATGATGAACCAGATCACAGTTTGACCAAGATTTAAATGTGCAAGTCCCCCTTGTCTATCTAATCTTGGAGCTCATGTCGGTATCCCTAAAGATGTGGCTAAAATCACTGGTCCTTTTATTTTCAGTATAGCTATAATGCTTAAAGTTTCTTCTTTCACCCTTACTTTTTTCCATTTGGCTTTTGGGGTGCATGGCATTACCTGATTTGTTGGGACCCCCACAGTTAGATCTCCAGACTAGGACTCTAGTAACAGATATTCCCACCTCATCTTTTGCTTTACATCCCAAATAGCATCCCTCCTTTACTTGGGCAATCCTTTAACAAGATCTTTAAAAGTATCTCGGTGGCATTTCCCTTCCCTTCATCCACACACTTTCTTCCATGGCCTTCCACTTTCATACTTGACTTGCTCCTGTCCATCTGCTAGGTCTCAGCTTAAATCTCACCTCTAATTTAAGGAATTTTTTCAGTGGCATGACCGTACTATATAGATTCCTTGAGATTGCTGCCTTGGCATCTGATATTTTTTTTTCTTCAAAGCACACATCACAAATATCA
Source organism: Graphiurus murinus (assembly GCA_004027655.1). Classification (NCBI taxonomy): domain Eukaryota; kingdom Metazoa; phylum Chordata; class Mammalia; order Rodentia; family Gliridae; genus Graphiurus; species Graphiurus murinus. The sequence goes on along the minus strand of PVLC010000636.1, from coordinate 38,817 downwards.
TTATATAATTGAGTATTATTTAATATATATTGCCTTGACTAGATGATAAGCTCACAAGAACAGGGATCAAATTCATCCTTTTGCCCACTCACTTACTTCCCAGTACCCAGCACCCAGTTGTTCTGATGAATTGTGTTTTAAGACATACACAAGAAAGAATACAGAAACATAACAAGGGTCAGAAACTACCCTGACCAGGATGAGGAGCTGAGTTGAGCCTGGAAGATGGTAATCCAGGGAGGCTGGGAGGCAGACAGTGCTGGTGGCTCTGCTCGGGCTCTGGGTCTATGGCAGCCTGTCAGGGCTTAGGTGGGTGGGTGGAGTGGTTAAGCCATTGACAATTGAAGAAACATTACAGACCATGTACTACAGGAAGACAGGCTCTGCTCATGTGCTGCTGTCTTAGATCTGGCTCCCCAGAGTAGATCCTGAGATGAAGATTTGTGTTCAAGGGATTAAAGAAATATACCAAGGAAAATCCAGTAAGGAGGCAAGAAAGCAAGGTGGGGAAGACTACGCACCTAGCAAGGCTGCAGTCTAAGGCAAGATCCCAGCCTGAACTCACAGATGTTCTAGAACATTTCTTATACTGCCGAGTCTGTCTACTTGGAGGCAGGAAGCCACTGATATTCACCTGTAGAGCCCAGTCCCAAGTACATCCTTGGCTACAGGTCATGCCAGGGGCTACTTCAGCCCCTGAAAGGGGGCAATTGTTTCCAGTTGCTCATGGGTCCTCTGAGAAGAGTTGCAAGTATCAGCTGCTAGAAACAATGTGCAAACAGAGCTGGAGTATTAGAGCCCAGAACCGTCAAAAGGGTCCAGAGGAACTGGGTGAAGCATCTCCACCACCTGCTACAGCTCCCCTGCCAGCTACCAACCTCTGAAATTTAAACTGCCTCTATTTTATTGACTTCTTTGTAGAAAACAAAGCAAATATATGTATATATCCCTTCCCCCCTCAGTCCTCTGATGGTCAGTGCTTTCAGTAGCTCCTTCTCATCTTTACTAAATGTAGCTACTGTCACATACACTATTCTCAAATAATTATCCTTGCCAACTGCTTTTTCTTGAGAAAGTGTCTAATAACTAATAAAGAATTATATACTCTGCTTTTCATATGAGGCCGTGGAACTGCATGTAGGTCAATACCTAGTTAATAATGAGCAGTCATTTGCATTCCATGTTAAGAGCCCTGCATGGAACAGATAGACGACACATTTTGCTGACTCTTTGAAAGGTTCTACGCCACTGGCCCCCTCTTAACTGCCTATTAATTTTCTCCCCTGGATTTATTTAATTGAAGTAAAGAATAATTCAAAATGGAGATGGTTCCCAAGACTCACAGCCACATTAGCCTATGATTCTTGGCAAATGTGGTCCATGAAGGGGGACCCTGTTACCCTTGAAAAATGCTTCTCCTGTCTATTAGTATTAATGGAGGTCACTGAGCCCGTGAGACCTGCCCCAAGGTGGAGATGTTATCCTTCAGAATCTATTATCCTGTTAAATTTAACATGCTCTGTAGGAGGCTGGAAATGCATACTTGCTTTGGGAACTTCTTTCTGAAAGTTCATTCCCAAAATAGGAATAGAGTTACTCTTAAAATAAAATTCCAGATTTACTCTGTTTTTCAGGAACTGGCTGCCAGCCAGCTTTGTGTCCTTTCTTTCTATTCTTCTTTTACCTTGCCTTTTATGTAACGATTATTTATTGAGTGCCTCCTATGGGCCAGACACTGTGGTAGGGGTATAATAGGAAATAAAATATGCAGTTTCCCCCTGCTGAAACTGTCATTCCAGAGATAAAGACTGAGATTAAGCACATGCAGACACAGTATTTATACTCCATGGGAGGGGTTATGAAGGCTGTGTAGTCAGAGGCGGGAACAGGGAGAGTCAAATGAGGCAGGTGGGGGTGAGAGGTATCTTTATGCAGGTGCCATTGGAGAATGAGCCAGTTAGTTCTCCAACAATCTCGAGGTAGAATTTTCTGGGTAGAAGGAATAATGAGCTTGTGGAGCCCTCACACCAGCAAGAAGCCCATGTGTTACAGAAAAAGTGGCTGGTGAGTGTGCCCAGAGAGGAGACAGAGGGGAGGTCATGCGATGCAAAAGGACACCAGATATCAGCTCAAATATAATCCCAACAGATACAGGAAGGAGGCGAGTTTTGGAGAATTCATTAGAGGATTTTAAGTCAACAAATTGCTTGATCTATTTTTTTAAGACAGCTGCCAGCTTTGTGGTTGGTGATGATATAAGTGGAAGCAGGGAGACAGGAAACAGTGACAGGAGGTAGGACTCCCTGGAGTACGAAGGCACTGGAGAAGGGGCAGTACACAGGGCAGATCTGGGGAGGCACCATCTAATGCCAAGTTCCTCGGCAGGTTATCAAACTTCTCTTGGCCTTAAATTTCCTGTCTCAAAGATGGGGATGATATTCATGTACTTACCATATTGTGTTCTTATGAGAATTAAATGCATTAATATATTTTTAAATTTTTATTGAGACAATATTTAGACATCTTTATAGGGTACATTATGGTAATACAGTACACATATACAATGTGTAATAGTCAAATCAGGGTAATAAACATTTGCATTTCTTTAAACATTAATCTTTTTTATGTGCTGGGAATTTCATACTCTTCTAGTCATTTTGAAATATATCATAGATTGTTTTAATCAATAGTTATCCTAGTGTGCTATCAAGAAACCAGAACTAATTCTTTCTTTCTGTGTTTGGTTGTCCTTTATTGAATTTTTTTTACCTCCACCCCACCCCCTATCCTTCCCAGGTTCTAATAATCAGTATTCCATTCTGTCCTTCTATAAGACCCAACTTATTAGTCTCTACAAATGAGTGAAAACATGTGATATTTGTCTTTCTGTGCCTGGCTGGTGTGTGTGTGGGGGGATTGAACCCAGGGGCATTTACATCTCTAATCTACACCTCCAGCACTACTTTTATTTTTTTATTTTTGAATTTTATTTTTTTCAGTACTGGGGATTGAACCCCAGGGACATTCTACATCCGAGCTACACCTCCAGTCCTATTTTTTATTCTTTATTTTGAAACAGGGTCTCACTAAGTTGTGGAGGGCCTCACTAAGTAGCTGAGGCTGGCCACAAACTTGGATCCTCTTGTCTCAGCCTTCCCATAACTGGAATTATAAGCATGTGCCACCACACCCAGCTACTTTTATTTTTTTATTTTGAAATAGGGCTTTGCTAGGTTGATGAGAATCTCACTGCTTGCTGAGGCTATTCTCGAACCTCCAATCCTTCTGCATCAGCCTCCCAAGTACTGGGATTACAACCTCTAGTTCCATTTATGTTGTTGAAAATGACAGGATTTCATTCTTTTTTTTAAACCCCTTTGATTTTGGAGAATTAAACCCAGGGGGGTTATACTTCTGAACTAGACTCCCCAACCCTATTTTATTTTGAAACAGGGTCTCACTAAGTTGCTGGGGTCTTGCTAAGTTGCTGAGACTGGCTTTGAACCGTCAATCCTCCTGTCTCAACCTCTCAAATACTAGGATTACAGGCTTGCACCTCTAAGCCTGACTTTATTCTTTTATGGCTGAATAATATTCAGTTATGTGTGTGTACATATATAAGTGTATATATGTCACATTTTATTTACTCATCCACTGATAGGCATCTAGGTTGATTCTATATGTTAGCTATTGTGACTAGTTAAAGCATTAATATTTACTCCACATAAAATGCTTATAATAATTTTGTGCAAATAGTAATAAGTTCGTGTTTACTACTTTCTATAGAAATAAAGAATGACACCTGAGACTTAGATGGAGGGCAGCAGATCTTGCTGTTGGTGTTGTTAGATAATGTCCTAGAGTACTTTTAGGATGTAGAAGTTCTCAATCTGATACTTCTGTTTTTACTCATGATGACCACAAGCTGAGAATTCAGTTAACTTTGTCTCACCTTGTCTTTTTATCCATGCTGACCTCTCCACCAGAAAACTTCCAGTGAAGATATGAGGTTGAAACGCACATTAAATCTAACAGTCATTGTGTTTCTTGATAAAGAAGCTATTGTGGTAGCACATGCCTCTAATCCCAGTACTTGAGGGGTTGAAACAGGAGGATTGCAGGTTCATGGCCAGCCTCAGCAATTTTGCAAGACTCTCAGAAACCTAGCAAGACCCTGTTTCAAAATAAAAAATAAAATGGGCCTGGGGGTATAGCTCAGAGGTAGAACATCCCTGAGTTCAATTCCCAGAACCAAAGGGGGTTTAAAAAAAAAGAATGACATCCACACACTCACAAAAAGAAGCTATTAATTTTTTTTACAAATGAAGAAGGCAAAAATGACTGACTCATGAAAAAAGAACATAGTTTTCAATCTATAGCTAATATGTTCAGAGGCTGTAAAATCCAAGCATCCTGTGTCTATTTGTGTTTCAGGGGATGTATAAGCAAGGAAAAAAGAAAGAGTTTCAACAACAATGGTTGTTGTTGGAACTGTTAGATATAAATTTCCATTTCAACAGGCGAATTCTATTTTTTGCAAAAAGCGATCCTGCCACCAGTAAAGTTAGGTAGGCAAGAACGATAGGGCAGAAAACTGATGGGTATTTTATTTTTAGCATGGGGCTCCTGTGCTATGCTCCTATTGGTGGGGGTCTGGCCTCACAATCTCTACGCTATTGGTTGAAGGGGATGCCAGGGTTGGCACTCACAATTTCTAGGAAATGCTATCTTTACAAAAAAGACAAACACACAATGCTACATAATGGTGGTTCTACAAAATAGAGAGCTATTCCTTTGATATAAAGTATCTTATTATATTCTCCCAGAACCTTGTCTGATAATCCTAGTTCTTGGAAGGCTGAGATAGGAGGATGGTAGGTTTGAGGCCAGTCTCAGCAACTAAGCGAGATCCTGTCTGATAATAAGGTAAGACTGGTAAACAGAAGGATTAGAGTCGGAGCAGAAAGATCCAGGTGTGTTTGATGAAACACATAAAGGCTTCTTCATTCTGGACACAGAAAGAATAGCGTGGATGCCATCATAAAGAAGTTCATCTTTTAAGTAATGCTAGCATTTTGTTCAGAATTTTTGCATCTATGTTCATCAAGGATATTGGTCTATAATTTTCTTTTCTTGAGGGATCTTTATTAAGTTTTGGTATTAAGGTGTTACAGGCCTCATAGATGGAGTTTGGAAGGTTTCCGTCTCTTTTAATTTCACTGGAGGAGAAACTGCAGTGGAGCAAGGGAGGTGATGTAGAGAAAAGGGTAGGAGAGGGAGAATCAATGAAGGAAACACTTCCATTGATGTTGTGTACATATGTGAGAATGCCAAAACCAATCTCAATACCCTGTTTGGGGAAGAGAGGGGAGCGGGGAGGAGCCGGGGAAAGCCTGCCAAGTGCTGCGTGCATGTGTGTCACCATCACTATGAACTGCATTAGGATGTGAGACTATAATGCAACAATAAAAGTATAAAAAAGCTGGGCTGGGCATGGCGGCACACACCTGTAATCCCAGTACTTGGGAGGCTGAGATAGGAGGATCATAAGTTCGAGGACAGCCTCAGTAAGCAGTGAGACTCTCATCAACCTAGTGAGACCCTGTTTCCAAATAAAAAAAAAAATAAAATACGGCTGGGGGTGTAGCTTGGAGGTAGAATGCCAGGGGCACACCTGGCTGTATACCGTATTCTTAATGGGGTATTTTAGAGCATGCACACTGGAAGAAATAACAAAGTCATCCTCATCACCTCCTGTTTTCTTCCTCCTCCCCTTGTCTCTAGGTAAGTGTGAAATTGGCTGGGCCTACTACTGCACAGGAGCAGGTGCCGCGGCCGCCATGCTGCTGTGCACGTGGCTGGCTTGCTTCTCGGGCAAGAAGCAGAAGCACTACCCATACTGAGACCTGAGACGGAGCCCCAGGAGCAGAGAAGACGGGCCACGAGGGCTTGGAGGGGCCAAAGCATCCAGCTACTATTAAAAGGTGGAATAGTCGTTCTAATCCAATACAGTGTTGATGAGATGAAATCAGAAACATTATATAGGAAGGAAGGGTTGTGGGAGATTTGCAAAAGAAACGAAGAGTATGGAATGATGGAGAAAAATGGACCAAAGGCTACAAATATTGCAGGATGTTGGGTGTTTCTATTCCACAGAGTATTGTTAACATATATCACATAAAACACGCGAAGTGAATTTATATATGCAAATGGAATTTTGTTTTTGTTCTTTTTTAAAAGGAGAATCAAAAGGGCTAGTAGAAACAGTAGTATGTGGGAAGCAGGGTACCCCACAGATGTTCCCTGTAGGTAATGCCACTCCAGAAAGCACATGAGCACATATACACCTACACACCCACACATAAACATAGATCATATCACAGGCTATCTGGGAGGGTTAGCAGTGCATAACCCCTCGGTTTTCTTTTAATATACATTAAAAACACAGTATTATCACTTTATAAAGCATAACATTAAATATAATAAATGGACCAATATGCCACTGTATCAGTATTTTGTATATCCTGCATAAACTCTTTCTATCCTTTACATGTTTTCAATGTTTATGCAGTCCTTTAGAATTAAGCTTCATATTTCAATATTATTCAAAAATACACAATATTTCTCTTGAATAGCTTCTGCTATGATATTCTTATGAAGAAGAGGGGCAACTTTCTGTCTATTGTAGGAGAGATTTCAGTTGAAGATATGAGAGTCAGGAGAGACATTTTCATTTCATTAGACCTTGTTTTCTTTCATTCATTATTGTACTGTGCTATGCCACATTTATTTCAATATTCCTTTTGTAAAAAAAAAAAAAGTAAAAAGTGCTATTATGTTTGTATTTGAAAAGTTCTGTGAATAAATTCTCTCTTTGATCAATAGCTAGATGAGTCATTGAGTGTTAATTTGGTTATTGAGTTTGCTTCTTCGATTTCTTAAATATAGCCTTTCAATTACAACAGTCTTGTGCATCTTCCTTTTCTGCTTTAAGGCTTCTCATTAATTCACTCACTAATTAGCCAACCAGGCATTGTTCTCGACAACCATGCATTAAAGGTAAGACTGATTTCTGATTTCAGCTTAAACTTTCTGCAAATGGAATTCTCATTTCCTGGTCATGACATTTCAATCATAACCAAATTCTTAGAAGGATTTCAGATCTGTTTTGTATTGAGTTTTAATATAAGTCAATATTCAGATACAATTAAGGGCAATAACAAGCAGGACATGGTTCAGTAGGCACCTGGGCCCACGTCTCTAGGATGATGCCTAAGCTGTCACAAGCTACTAGTGAATTACTGCCTTTCCAGCTTCTGCAGGTCCTATACTTCTGCACCAAAGGCAATCACATCACGTTCACTTAGGAATCTTGGCCATTTGAGAAAGATGATGTCACACTCTTATCCTCAGTAGAAAGCCTTGACTCAAGAGACAAGTTTGAACCCTTTCACGATCCCCTACTAGCAGAGCCAATTCTATCAGGAACAAAATTTGCATACCAGATAATGCATGTATTCTTTAGCTTACAAGTCTGTTATTTAGCAAATCCTGAAAAAATAAGTTTCAATTCGTTTCTAAATGATATGCTTTTCATATTTATAAATTGAACCGTCTGTCCATTAGCATATGTAACTGTATTTTCTATCCTCTACATACATATTTATCAATTTAACTTGAATACCTGAATATCACACTTGTTTCTAGGATTTTTAATCATTCCAGGGTGAGGAGCCATGAGGCTTTGGAAGAAAAATACAAGAATCTGGCCAATGAAATTCTGGATTTTCTGAGGCTTTGTTGGTACAAAGAGAGTCATCCCTCTCTCAGATGCTTAATTCATAATATGCTGAATGTCATTTGATTGCGTCTCATTGTCTGCTGAGCAAGGGCTGCGCTTCTCTGTGGTTTCCTGCAGAGAAGAGAAGATTGCATTTGCTTCCTCAATTAGCCCATCGTTTTCATGAACTGCTGGTGCTTTTTGAATTTTTGTAATGTCACCTTCCTGTCAGAATAGTATCATGACTTCTTAGCTTCCATTAGCAACTTGGACTTCATTAAGTTGATATGGAATTCATTAAAATCTAATTCCTCAGATAGATATAGTGATGACATTGTAGTTTCTATGTAGTCCATGTGACTTTAGACATTAGTGGGACTCACTAGAATAACAAGTGATCACTCTTACATGATAAAGTCCAATGACAAACCCTTGTGTTCCAAGTCCTTGCTAGTTGTATGATTTAAAAAAAAAAATCATGATATCCCAGCATTACATGAGGAATATCTAATGTAAGGATTGCATAGACTGCTTTCAAATGAAAATCAGGATTCATAGCCTAGGAAAAGATGAACATTCAAAATCCAAAGTACAGCTTCTACTGAATGCATATTGTTTTTGCACCATTGACAAACTGAAAAATTATAAGTCAACTGTCATAAGTTGGGACTATATGTATTCACAGAATTCTTATTTGTGCACAATTCTTACTGTGAGGAGAAGCCCTGTTTTCACAGTTCCAAATATTTTCATTGCTTGTACATGCCAGTGAAGTAAGGGGGGAGTTAATTTATTTTCCAGAAGAGAAAATGATATGCAAAAAAGTTAATTGATATTTAATCAGCCCTTCCAGTTTTCAGCAATTCATTAATGTATTGAGTAATAGCTAGTGAGTGTCTGCTACTTAATAGGCAATTTTTTTGGTACTGAGGATTGAACCCAGGGGCATTCTACCTCTGAACTATACCCCAGGCCTTTTTGTTTTGAAACAGGGTCTCGTTAAATTGCTAAGTCTTGCTAAGTTGCTGAGGCTGGTCTCTACCCTGTGATCCTCCTGTCTCAGCCTCCCAAGTGCTGAGATTACAGGTGTGTGCACCAACATACCCAGCTACTTGGTAGACATTATACTAGATATAGAAAACACAGCCTTGCTCTTAAGTTGGTCCTATGCTTGTGAAGTGAAAGGAACAAGAACAGAAGTAATTACCAAATCCTATGATGTCTACTGATTCTCAAAGATAGGGAGGAAGTTGCTCTCAGGTAAAGAATCCTGTGGGACAAATTAAAAAGTCATAAATAAAGATGATAATGTAGTTTTCTGCTCTTCAGAAGCAAACATTAAGAAAATTAAAAGATGACTCAAAGATTGGAAAAATTATATATCTGACAAAGAACTTGTGTTTAAAATACATAAAGAAGTACAACAGATGAATCACAAAAAGACAAACCAAAATTTTAAATAGATACAAAAATGGATCAGCCATTTCCCAAGAGGGATATTCAAATAGCTACTAGACACATTGAAGAGGGGTTTGACATCATTAGTTAAGAAAATGTCTTCTTCCCAAACACAGATCTCTGGTTCTTACTCTATTAGTCTATTTTTCTATGACCTTTGCTCTCCTCTGATTTCCTTGAAACACATGACTCTGATTTTGCTTTTCTGAACATTTATCTGTCTTTTCTTTGCCACCTGCCCCTTTTCGTTAGGAGAAGGAAGTTTTAAACACTTTTGGCAAGAAGAATAATTTCAGTTTGCACATACACAAAATGGTTTGGGACAAATTTTTCATTGAGGCATTTTTGATAGTAGAAAAGTTTATAAAGCAACTCAGATGACCATAAATCAGAAATTCCTAAATAAATTATTTATTCCTAAATAAATTCCTAAATAAATTATTACTATATATAGAAAATTATCTAGTCATTTATTTTTTATTTTTGTGGTACAGAGGATAGAACCCATTTCTGGCTACATCCCCAGCCCTATTTTATTTTTTATTTGGAAACAGGGTCTCACGAAGTTGCTGAGAGCCTCCCTAATTTGCTGAGGCTGGCTTGGAACCTGTGATTCCCCCTATCTCAGTCTCTGCACCACCATGCCCAGCTGAAACTTTTTTTTTTTGAAGCAGGGTCTTACTAGGTTGGTGAGAGTTTTGCTATATTTCTGGGGCTGGCCTTGCAGCTGCAATCCTCTTCAATCTCCCTAGTACTGGGATTCCAGTATGAGCCACCATGCCCCGCCCCAAAGCAGCTTTTCTGGATTAAAAGGCAAAGAGCCCCAGTATCTATTAATAGAGAAAAGCAAGAAGCAAAAGAGTTTATAACGTATGCCAACATTTCTGCAAATATTTTAAAAATATGCATGTATTTGCTTAATACACTTCGACTGTTTCCGGAAAGATAAATAAGAATCAGATGATAATGGATAAAGAACAGGATGGAAGGGAGACTTAACCTAAGTGCACTTTGTTAATGTTGAATTTGTGACTGTTCAAAAATACCTTTAAAATAATACAGAGCTAATTTTAAAATTTTAACCTAGTTATAAGATGATAAATATGTTTATCCTCCAACATCTGTAGAAAACAAACCCTTCAGTCGCACAGCTTATTTGAGTTCAAAGCCATACTCGAAATTTGTGCAAATTCCTGGGAGTATGGTTTCAGAAGCTACCCAGCCACTGTGTTCTTATGTACCCACATCCTGACTTTGTCCTTATGTTTTTTACCCTGATATGAAACTCAGCATCTTCTTTGGTTTAACAAAAACAAACAAAAAAAGCAGATGGCATCATGAACAATTGATTATAAACAAACAATGGACTAACTTCCTTTTCCTGCCCTTCTACTGTGAGTTTCCAATAACCCCCACCATCCTGGCTTCTCTCCATTGAGTGTCCATCCCTGTCCTCTTCTTTCCTTTAGAAAGCAAAATTAATTAATCTCCTACATAGCAGTCCTGTGATCCTATTTCATTGCCTACAGATGCTACTGAAGCACACTTCAGTGACTTCTGCCTCAGTTATCAATGCATTTTCCCAAATAAAGGCAGCTTACCTGGAAAGAAATTTTGTTGTCAGTTCTTAAAATGATACAAATTCCACATATATGCTAAAGAAACAACTCCAAATCATTATTGACTTGTGTGCTTCTGTGCTCAGCCTTTAAGTGCTGGAGTTCTTCAGAGCCTTTCTCCCTTCTATATCACTATCTACTTAGGCAATCTCAAGGACTCCCAAGACTTCAATTACATCTGTTTATCAGTGCCTCCCAAAAGTACATCTTCGGCACCACACCTTACATCCAACTGCATATGCAACATCTCCATTTAGCAAACTCACAAATATATCAAACCCAGTCTCTCCAAAACTGACTTTGTAATCTTTCTCCTAAACCAGTTCTTTCTGTTTTGTTTCTATTGTATATTGTATATTGTACCACCGGTGAACTGAGTTGCTTATGAGAGAAGATTGTCTTGGTACTGCGCTGATCCACTTTCCTCCATCTCTGCTGATGCTACCTTAATCCAGTTATTGATAACTGACCTGAGCCAACTTTGCCAATCCTATTTTTTGGGTTCTTGTTGGACATATTGCTAGCTTAGGATGTTTGGAAATTGGTGAGAGGTATAGGTATTCTTCTCCACCACACTTGCCACCGGATGGATGTTACAAGTAGAGCAATTCTCTAACCAGATCCTGCCACATGCCACATATACAAACATTTGCTTGCAAGTAAGTACAGAAATTTCCATACAATCTGTTCTACTTATTTTTACTTTTGGTACTTTGGAAAATACTCAGAATAGAAGGTTCACTTGAGCAGATGTGAGGATATTCTAGCAGTAGGATTCAGCTCACTTTATTTTGAATCCAAACACTTTGCAAGTAGTGGGACAGAGAACCAAGTAGTCCTAGGCTTAGGGTCCCACTCTTACAGATGAGAGGCTCCTGGGCTCACCAGATTATCAGAACTCTGTTCAGGCAATGGCAGAAATGGCTGTATAATTGACCAGAGTCAATTCATTAATTTTGAATTCCAGTCATTTCACCAATAGAATATTCTATCTAAAATTCCTTATGCCAGTTAATAAGCCAGTGAAGATTTATTGGTGATATTCTATGTCAATTATTGGAGCTACTTTGGTAAGGCTATAGTGACTATTAAATAACTATCTCTAAGGTGGTGACTACAAAGAATTTAGGTATATATGAAGGTAGTTACATATATAATACCCATACATAGATATACACACATCACATGTATGTATCTCTGTATTTCCTGGTTTATATTTTGCTTTTAAAATGTTTCCTTCCTTATGCACACATTCATAACTCATCTTCCTGAACCCCCACTTGCTGTCTTCTTTACTCATTTCTACATTGGTGAAATATCAATTTTTAAAATCACAAATCTCATCCTTCTTTATCCTCAATGGCTCCTCACATATCTTTTAACTGGTCTTCTGTATCCTAGCACTCTGTCTTTGGGTACTCTCCTTACCTTTCGTGTGCTTGACCACAGGTCCTCCTTTTTGTTCCTTCAATTGTCCATGACCTTTTGTTCCTTGTAGCATTTGAACTCCTGTCCTCCCTGCCTAGAGTGTCAGTCGCCACCTCTCTTGGCCTAACCAAACCCTATGCATAATTGAGGTCACAATAAGTGCCATCTCTCAAGGAAGCATCCTGATTCCTCTCCACATTGGATGATGTGAGCTTTTCAGTAAACCCTCCTGGGACCAAAGGTGTAACTAATTAACTGTCAGATGTCTGTTTTGTCAGCTGAGTGTAGTCCTTTCAGAGACAAGGTTCACGTACCTCCTATTAACTTTGCACTGTCTTTCCTCAGTTAGTGTTCAATTGGTATTTGCTGCAAGAATGAGTGGATTTAATGGCTTTATTGTACCTGAGGAACTTAACCACACACTTCCATTTCCCTTCCTTTTGTTACATGGGTTGTATGCAATTATGTCTGGGAATACCTATTGTATAGACATTTTAATGATCTTCTCTGGAAAACGACATGACACATCGATTACTCTGACTAAATATACAGAGAAGATTATATATATATATATATATATATATATATATATATATATATATATATCTGATATCCTTTAGAATTCAAATCTTAAATCCTTCTTATCTGATGGCTCCTAAATGTCTTAGAAAAGCAAAAGCAACATTCAGAACAAGAAGGAATAAAGATAATTGCATATCATGTCTGGGAGGAGTTTCCCCATCACTCTTTTCATGGTCTTCTGAGGGAGGTGCAGGAGGGATCAAAGGTGAGTGCAAGAAGACCTGTAAAATAGAAGTCAATAGAATTTTCTCAGCAAACTAGATTGGAAATTATGCTGTGAATTAATCCATATGGGCAAATCCCACATAGTACAAAGACTATTTGTCTGCTCTACTTCAGTAAACACCGATTAGAAATCTATTTGCTTACGTTGCAAGGATTGGGTTTCTTTTATAACATTTTTTATGGTGTCTTGGAGGCGATGGAAGAGATAATTTAGGCATTGAAAATTTGCCAATAATCTCCCAGGCATTATAATGATCATCCATTTTTTCTTTCTACTTGTATTGCCTAATGAAAATACAGATGCCTGGTCCTAACTCTCAGAGACTATTGTTCAGGTGGTATGATGCAGAGCCCAGAAACTTGCACTTTAAAAGTTCATTAAGACATTAAAAGATAGAGACTAGGGAAGAGAGTAATTCAATAATGGAGTGCTTGTCTAGCATTCACAAGGCCCTAGATTCAAGTCTCAGCAACACACACACACACACACACACACACACCAGAAAAACACATTAAAAACAGAGAAAAACACAAGATAAAGCAGACACACATATTACCCCTATTCGCATATCTAGACCTGGATCACTCCTTTTATTTGCCATGGAGAGTTTCCTCCTGTTACAATCCTCACCTCTAGAGAGATTAGTGACTTTGGGGGATACCTATAGGTATCGTACTGAGGAAATAGACCAACTTGACTTTGAAATATAAGTAAATATTTTTGCAAGTGAGGTAATAGAAAACAGGTAGCTTTTACTTTGAGTTTGAAATATAAGTGAATATTTTTGCAAGATGGAATAGAAAACAGGTAGCCTTTGTGTCTTTTCAGCAATGTTTCCTAACACTGTTATGACTTCCTTATTCTTCTTTTTCAGAAAAATCTGAACTTCTGCCAGAGATAAAGGATGGATAATAATTTAAATTATATGCTCCTCTAATACATTTAGTATATAAATATCCCTACAGTATTCTGACTCAAAACTTCTCATGAACACACCTTCTTCCCAAAGAAAGAGATACTTGTAAATGTATTTTAAAATAAAAAGAAAAAAATGTGTTGAGTTGGTGATTCTGGAAAAGAGCTGCCTTTTGGAATGTGTGGCCCATACATTTTGGCATGGAGTTATGAACTACAAATGTAAGGGCTTTGTTGACTTTTGGTTAAGAGTGTAGGTGGAAGAGAAGAACACAGGTTGGAAGCAGAAATGGACACTTTTGGACTGCCACATGAATAGACTCATTTTATCAGTTTGTTTGAAATCCGACAGGAGAGAACTCAGATGCTTGCCTCTCAGACTTCCCCTATGGTTCCATAGTCTTTGGAAAATTAAGATTTCTCCAATGAGCAGAACTTTCAAGAGAAACTGGGAGGAAGCTGTTGAGAATTCTTAGCAATATAAATGAATCAGAATTTTTACATTGAAATGAAGAATGAGAAATTGAAAATTTCAAAAGCTTTGACCCCAAACTATTGAATTAGATGCATTCTTAGGAAGAAGAGGTGTGTGTGTGTGTGTGTGTGTGTGTGTGTGTGTGTGTGTGCTTACACATATGCCTATTGATAGGTAGGGACAAATTAAGGCCAATAGGAGTCAATATTTTTCAATATTTATGCATTTTCTTCAACTTTGCAATACAACAGTGTAAGAAAGGAATGTCAGAGGCGGGCATGGTGGTGCATGCCTGTAAACCCAGTTTTTGGGAGGCTGAAACACGAGGACAATAGGTTCAAGGCCAGCCTCAGCAACTAAGTGAGACTGTTTCAAAATAATAATAATAATAATAATAATAATAATAATAATAATAATAATAGTAATAATAAAGCGCTGAGGTGTAGCTCTGAGGTAAAATGCCCCTGCACTGCAGTATGGAAGAAAAAAAGGAAAGAAGGGAGGACATAAATAGCTGATTTTTCCAAAGGTGGCATAAAAAGTGTAAGAGAATTACAAGTCAAGTTTCAAAGACCCAAATGGGTGGTAGGAATAGAACATATACCTTGGATTAATTTGAAAAATAATACTATGGGGCTGAGTGAGGGGTGGCTAACAATTCCCTTTAGTCTATTGGAAATCTTCAGACTCATAAGTGATCTTCTAGAGGCAAAAGTTAAACCAGAAGAATTTGAAAATAAAATTCTAATTTTGTTAGTACAGCTTAAGTCACAAAGGTAAAACAACCACGTGGGCTTCTCGGTGCCTGGCAGCTCTCTGCTCTTTCTTTTTAGGCACATGCTGAGTGTCGCTGATATGTCTGTTCCTCCATGCTTCTTTTCAGATCTGGGCTGGTTGTTCACATTTCTCTAGACCATGCACCTTGACCTCCCTCGCTCAGTCTTGGTGTCCTGGATATGATTGCTTTATGTTTCCTGTTTCATGATTTGGCTTCTTTGGTTCCTTTTTGGATTAAGCCATGCTTTTGTTGTTGTTGTTTTTTGTTTTAAGCTCTAGCTAAGCTTGGAGGTGAAAGCCACAGAATTTTTAGGGTGCATGTCAGTTGGAGACCCATTTCTGCCTCTTACTAACTGGGCAAGTGTTGTAATCTCAAAACCCCTGTTTCCTCATCTGTAAATTGGAGACAGTAACAGCACCTGGTGAGAAACTCAGAACATACTGCCAGGCACACAGGAATGCTCACCAAATGCTGTTACTATTTTCACTCAATATTTTCACATTCTCATGTCTTGGTGCTCTGTTATGACTTAAGGTATCTAACTCCTCTTTTAAGGACCTCTTTTATATAAAGGTAAGAACCTGCCTCTGAGTCTAATTGGAAATTTACTGTACATGCTGCTCCCAAGGACTCTGGCAATGACTTCCTTGTAGAATATAAACCTATGAAGTGATCTCTAGTTGCATTAACAGAGGATCGGAAGATCTCTTACCAGATTGTTACTGATACTTTTCCTTGAACTGATTTTTTTTTTTTTTGTGGTACTGGGGCGCTGGGGATGGAACTCAGGGGCATTCTACCTCCAAGCTACACCCCCAGCCCTATTTTTTATTCTTTATTTTGAAACAGGGTCTCACTAAGTTGCTAATGCCTCACTAGGTAGCTGAGGCTGATCGTGAACCCGGATCCTCCGGTCTCAGCCTCTCAAATGCTGGGATTACAAGTGTGTGCCACCACGCCTGGCTTGAACTGATATTTTTAATAACAGCTCAAATACTTACCTCATTGCGCATCGTGTTTACATAATTACATCTCCCAGTTGGAGGTGGAATCCTTGCTTTCTAAGCTCAGAATCATGGCTGTTTCTCCCAAACCCAGCCTTCCCTCCCTCCCGCCTCTGTCGGCAGTCATTCCCACAGATCCAGGGCACCCTGGGACATGATTAGGCTCTCAAAGAGCAATTCCCACAAGAAGCATGTTGGTAACTTGATTTTTTTTCTTTCTCTGCCTCTGGGAAGTAGTTTTGAGTTATTCAGTTAGTGGGGAAAAAATGTGGTTGAACTGTTTGGGAAGAAAGAAGACAGAAAGAAACATTGTTTTGACCTGTTAAAGCAATTGAATAAATTGTCATACTTTAATGATTTCTACTTATAGTATATTACCTAAAAGTGTGTGTGTGTGTGTGTGTGTGTGTGTGTGTGTGTGTGTGTGTCTTCAGTTGGGTTTGTGAATTTTTCTAGGAAAACAGGAGCTCTTAGTTATGAATGCTTACTAAATAAAGTACTGGGAGCAGCATAGCTTTATGACATATGTTACATGCAATTTCTTCTCCTTTTCCCTCCTTCCCCACTCCTTCCCAGTCTCCATCCTTCTTTCCTCTCCTTCTTCTTTTTAAACGACAAGAACTATCCTGTATATGAGAGAATACATTACAAAGAATAAGTCCTTGCCCTCAGGAAGCTGTCTAATGTGGAGACAGACACATCAATAAGAAGAGGTACAATCGTGGAAGTTCATAGAGTGCCTGTGAGGAATGGAATAGGGAGCAGTCATTCCACCTTGACAATGAGGGGAAGCTGCATAGATGAGTTGTCACTTGAGCTTTGTTCTTGTTAAAGAAAAGACAACAACAGAACTGATTTTTGTCAGGTTTTATTACAGTCATGGGTCCATGCATACATGTGTACACACTTACACACACAGAAGTAAAGAAACAGACTCCTCAAGAATCTCATAGTAAGATTTTATGCAGAATAAAAGAAAAAATACTTACCAAAAACTTAGGACCTAATTCAGCTTAGCCTTGAGGCCTGATAGTTTGCCTCAGTCTTTGTGTTCAGATTGTTCAGATTGATAGGAACCAACTTTGGTTCAGTTAAGCACAGAAATGTCCACCTCCTGTAAGTTTTGATGTTATTTTGTTTAAAATTAGACAAGCAAAGATTAGGTACAGCTTGTGGTTAACTTGCAAATTTGCTGGTAACATAAATAGCAGTTCTGACTTGCAAATTCTTTATCAGTAATAGAGATGGACAGCTCCTCACTAGATAAATGTGGAACGAGGGCCTCCAGGAAGAAAGGCAGGGTAGGCAAAGGGAATGAGGCAAAGAATAGTCCTTGTTGGGGAAATGGAGGTGGCTTATTGAGGCAGAAAGGTAGGGCCAAGATGGAATGACATGAGTGAGTAGAACAAGGACAAGCTACCACTTAACACTGATGCCTGCCATGCTTGCATCTTCCAGTTCTTACTTCTCTTCTTCATTCCTTTCTCTGTCTTTCTTCTCTTTCTGATAACTCCACCATACACATGTCAGTACATGTCACACATTTCCATGAGTCTTTTTTTCTTCAATGTTTTCCTCTCTGTTCTTTAGATTTCATAATATCTACTGACATGTCTTCAAGTTTGCTCATTAATTTGCCAATTCATTTATACTCTTTGGCCCCTCAAATAAATTTTTTCAGCTTGGATCTTTGAACTTTTCACTTCAGAATTTCCACTTGATTCTTTTTCTACAATTGTAGTCAGTATCTGTATTAATCTGGAGTCTCCAAAGCAACAGAACCAATAGGATATGTAGAGAGATTTATGTAAAGATATTCATTTTGAGGGATTTGCTCACACAGTTATGAAGTCTTAGATGTCCCATGATCTGCAAGCTAGAGGTCTAGGAAAGTGGGTGGTATAGCTCCAGTTGAAGCCCAAGGCCTGAGAACTGAAGAGCTGCTGATATAAGTTCCAATCTTAATTCAAAGACCTGAAGACCAGAGAGGGGTGCTGATATTTAGAGTTTGAAGATGAATATCCTAGATCAAGCAGGAAAGGCAAATTCATGCTTCCTCTGATTTTCTGTTCCATCAGGCCCTTGCTGGATACACACAGTGGTGAGGACCATCTTCTTTATTCACTCTGCTGATTTGAATGCTAATCTCTTTCAGAAGACACACCCAAAAGTGTTTTGCTATCCATCTGGACTTCCTTTAGTGTAGTCAAGTTGACAGATAAAACTAACCATGATATTATCTCTAACAATATTCTCTACCTCATGAATCATTATTTTATGTTCCTTTAATTCTTCAAATATAATTTCCTTTATTTCTAAGAAGATATTTATAAAAGATGTTTTGAAATCTTTGTGTGCTCACTCCAAACTGGCTTTCTTCACAAGCAGTTTTTTGTTGTCTGCCATTTTTTCCAGCATATGGGTTACACTTTCCTGTTTCTTTGTTATGTCTCTTAATTTTTTGTCAAATATTGGGCATTACTTAGATAATATATTATTACAAGTTTGGGTAATGTTTTTCTTCCCACTTCTTAGACTTTTTTTTTCTTTTTGTTTGGTTATATATTTTAGTGCATTGATTAGACTAATTCAATGGGACTAATTTGCTTCACAGTGTGCAGCCTTTGATGTTTTACTCAGATTGTTTTATTCTTATTTTTATCTTTTCCCTTGGCTTCCTGCAGGTTCCTGTGGCTCTGCATAAGCCAGTTATAGGTCAAAGACTACGATTAAGCCCTTATCTAGTTAACCTTCTCATCTTATTTTCACAAATATCAACGTGTGCCTTGAAGTTCCTTTCGTATTTGGGGGAGTTTACAACTTTGCCACTCGTTCATCATAGGTGGCAAGTGGTTTTTACATCCCTCCTGGCTGTGGCCCATGTGCACAGGTTTCCAGTCCACCACCAAAGCAGCGATGTTACTTTTGATCATAATGTCTCAGAGTTACCCCTGACTTGGAGTAGATTGTTTTCAGCTAGTGTTTGATCAGAAGTTGTTAAGTCCTTTGTGCCAGTAAGATTCCAGAACTTTTGTTGATAGGTACATGGCATGGGGAATACTTTTGAGTCTGCCCCACATCCTACTTTAATTGCCCCTGAGTGAATGCAGCCTACAGCTGGTACCCAGCCTTCTAGACCCCCCACAGATGATTTGATCACTGCAGGATTCTTCTTGGATGACTCCCTGGTTCTCTCTCTTATTCTTTTTTTTTTTTTTTTTTTTTTTTTGCGGTACTGGGGATTGAACTCAGGGGCATTCTACCTCTGAGCTACACCCCCAGCCCTATTTTTTATTCTTTATTTTGAAACCGAGTCTCACTAAGTTGTGGAGTGCCTCACTAGGTAGCTGAGGCTGGCCTCGAACCCGAATCCTCCGGTCTCAGCCTCCCTAATGCTGGGATTACAAGCGTGCACCACTACTCCCGGCTTCTCTTATTCTTTTGAGTGGGCTGCCCTTATGCTGGATGCTACTAGTCATGGAGCTATTAGTCCCCTCTCAATTGCTTGTCATCAATATCACCACTATTTTGGACAACATCATTAAATATGAAGTCCTCCATGCTCTGTCCCACAATTATTCTCCTTGGGCAGAGATATGGAGTTCCCCATTCTTACACCCTGTCCCTTTCCCTCGGAAGAGCCAGAGTTACCAGATGGGGTTGACATTCCACTTCTCTCAAACTGTCACCCCTACTTTACTGGCAGTGCTGGGAGAATGGTTTTCTTTCACCCTCTTGACTTGCCTTGTCGTAAGGAACTTCCTTTAAGCAAGTTATAGTGGTGGCAACCAGCAGCTGCTTGAAGAGCTGAGCAGAGCCTACCCCTATGAATATGAGCTGTGTAGAAGGAAGCCTAAGGTCCCCCAGACATGCCTGCTCAGAACAGGGTTTTCACAACATGAGACTGTGGAGGACAAGAGATATTAGTAGCCTGTCCCTTAGGATGAAATTATAGTACTAGACTAGAAGCCAAGGGGAGCAGGAGACACTGTCTTTTTGCCTGTACCAATCCGTAGTACTTTTTCCATTACTTGGGGCTGGAGTGGGGTGGGCTGATTGGGGCAGTCAAGACTCAAAAGCCAAAGACTCTCACCATTCATATCAAGATTAAGTACAATTTAACTAAGTATTATTCTATTTTCTACTTATTCCTGGGGAAATATCCAGAAAGACAAGATAATTGTTGTTTTTTATATTTTTATCCAGCTAAACCTTGTTTCCTTCCTACCCCATGAAGAGCAGAAAAATCTTACATTATCTCTCAAAGTTACTGAGTGTCTTGCTAAGTTGCTGAGGCTGGCCTTAAACCTATGATCCTCCTGTCTCAGCCTCTCATGTACTGGAATTACAGGCATGCACCACCATCCCTGGCTAGTATGTTTCTTTTCTTGTTATTTATTTTTACTAAATTAGAAATTGGTAGGTCAAAAGGATGCAAGTGGTTGGGGGCACTGTTGACTAGTTTTCAGGGCAAGGCCGAGGCTCAGAATTCCTGCAGTGATTTCTCACTAAAGATGCCTTCTAACACTCTGTCAAGTATAAAGTCAACAGGATTACAGGCTGCAGCCTGGAATAAAAAAGCTCATGGTTTCCTAATCTACTCTTATTACATCCCATTCTGGAAAGTCATATTTTTTTTCCTCATTTACATTGAATCATGTAGAGATGGTTTAAAGATAAACCAGCTCATAGAAGTTCACTGATTTCTCTGTTGAAACACTTAATGTACTTTTCAGAGAGTCAAATTCTCAACAATTAGTCTACATATCTAGTTTTTCTTTTAAAATCCTAATATCATTCCCTTAGCAGTAACGTCTTGAAATGTCACCTCTGAAGTGACAGGTTGAGGCTTCTCAAGGTTCATGATAACATTGTTACACTACGATATTCAACAAGTTTCATGAAATCATAGAAATGGTTTTGGGCCATCTTATAAGTGTCATACTGAGCTGGTTTATTTTTTTATCATAACTTTAACTTCAAAGGTGTATGTGAGCACTCCGTTGGCTCAATTTGACTTTATCACAATTGTCCTTCTCACTATAACCATCAAATTAAAATGAGGAGTCATTTGTTGACTGTCAGCCACTGCTACCACTGAACAGTGGCCGAGACCCTGAACTCATGCCTTTTTACAACTAATGTCAACACAATTTCTCTAATCTATACCATGCAGCATAGAATAATGTTCAAATTCAAAAAGTTTATTTTTCTGAACTTGATTTTGTTACTGGGAACCAAAAGTTCTACCACTCAGCACTTCACCAAAGCTGGAGAGACAGAGGTTGGTGAAAGAAGGTTGATTCAAGCCTGGACTTTAGAAAAACAGAACAGACCCTTTTTTGTTTCAGATCTCCATTTTAGGGGCTCAGGGGCATGGACAGCTTGTATAAGGAGAGGAGGAACAGGGGGACAGAAGGCAGGGAGTATACATGTGTAGATTCAGCCAGGCTGTGCTACTCAGAAATATTTCACAGTCCCAGTTTCCTTGGAGTCTGTCCGGGCCAGGACATAGCTTATTAGTTTCCATTCTGAGCACTAGGAAACTCAGCATGTAGAATAGCAGTTATCAGGAAGTTGGGAAGCAACCTTTAATTTCAAAGAGGTTCTGATTTCAGTGCCAAATGGGTCCACATGCTACCAAGCACATCAACTCCTTGCAGAGTGCACATACAGCAGGCGTGATTGCTGTAGTATGACACTGCCATCCAGTTCTGACACCAACTACCCAGAGTTAGTGCAGACTCCACAAACTCAAGGCATGTTCCCCAATAAGATTTCATTTGCATCGGATACTAGCTGTAACTTGGGGCATCCCCAGGCCACCTGCACTTCCGACTAATTGGCTGCAAATTCAGGAACTCTTGTATAAAGCCTCTGCGGTTTTGATTAATAGAACAACTTAGAGAACTTGGGGAAGCACTATATTTACATTACAGTTTATCATAAGAATACAAATCAGGACCAGCCAAAAGAAGATCTGTAGAGATCAGGTCTGGGGCAACCCTGAAGATACAGTTTATACATTCTCTCCTTATGGACTCAGGCTGCATCACCCACCTGGAATCCCAATGTGTTCACCAACCTCAGTATTGAGTGCTGTTGAGATTCCATCCCATGGGCATGATTGGCTCAATTATTGACCACGTGACTAAACTCAGTCTCCAGCTCTCTAGCCCTTCCCAGGAAGTGGGCCTGATGATATCATATGGCTAAAGCCCCATGCTCTCAATTCACGTGTTTGACTTTTCTAGCCTGTTCAATCCCCATCTGAAACTGTCTACAGGCCCACTGTGAGTCACATCATTAGCATAAAAAGGCCCACCATGAATAGCAAATATACAGCCTGGTGTGGTGGCTCATGCTTGTAATGCCAGTACTTAAGAGGCTGAGATGCTTATAATCCCAGTACTTGGGAGGCTGAGAGGGAAGGATCCAGGTTCACAACCAGCCTCAGCTACTTAGTGAGGCTCTCCGCAACTTAGTGAGACCTTGTTTCAAAATAAAGAATAAAAAAAAAGTGGGGCTGGGGCTGTAGCTTGGAGGTAGAATGCCCCTAGGTTCAATCCCCAGTACTGAAAAAAAGGGGAAGCTGAGACAGGAGGATCACAGGTTCATAGGCAATCTCAGCAACTTAGTGAGAGACCCTGTTTCAGAATAAAAATATAAAATAGGGCTGAGAAGGTTTCAATTCCAGTACCACAAAAAGAAAAAAAAAAAAAAAACAGCAAATATACTCCTACCTTTCAGAAAATTCCAAGTGCTGAGAAGCTCCATCCCAGGAACACAGGACAAAAACTAAACAAATTTTTACACAATATGCTGCTTCATCCAGTTGTGAAGTCTATGCCAGCAGCATGTATATTTGTCATCACCCTTCTTGCTTGCATGCTGTTTAAAATATGCAGTATTCATGGCTCCATTTGATAAAGGGCCTCTGCCAGTACATTAATATGGCTTAATATGCAAAATATACAAGGAACTCAAACAACTTAATTGCAAGAAAACATATTACCTAATGTAAAGATGGGCAAAGAGCAGGGCATGGTATGCACCCCTGAAATCCCAGTACTTGGGAGGCTGAAACAGGAGGATTGCAGGTTTGAAGCCAAGCCTCAGCAATTTAGCGAGGCCCTCCACAACTTAGTGAGACACTCTTTCCAATGAAAAAATAAAAAGGGGTGGGGGTGTAGCTCAAAGTAGAATGCCCCTGGGTTCAATCCCCAGCATCAATCACACACACACATACACACACACACACACACACACACACACACACACACGTACACACACAAGATGGACAAAGGACTTGGAAAGATATTCCTCAGAAAACATGCAAATGGCCAAAAAATGTGAAAAAATGTTCAACATCACTAACCATCACAATGAAGTAAAACCACAATGAGACCTCACCTCTCACCTGTTAGGATGGTTATTATCAAAAAGACAAGTGATAACAGGTGTTGGCAAAAATGTGGAGAAAACAAAGCCGGGCGTGGTGGCGCACGCTTGTAATCCCAGCATTCGGGAGGCTGAGACCTGAGGATCCGGGTTCGCGGCCAGCCTCAGCTACCTAGTGAGGCACTCCGCAACTTAGTGAGACTCGGTTTCAAAATAAAGAATAAAAAATAGGGCTGGGCGTGTAGCTCGGAGGTAGAATGCCCCTGAGTTCAATCCCCGGTACCGCAAAAAAAAAAAAAAAAAAAAAAAAAAATGTGGAGAAAACAGAAAATGTGTATACTGTTGGGAAGAATTTAAATCAGTGTAGCCATTATGGAAGCAGTATAGAAGTTCCTCAAAATATTAAATATAGAACCATAATACGATCCAATTGTTTTATTTTGGGGGTATATATTCAAAGAAAATGAAATCAAATTGTTGAAGAGAGATTGCACTCTAAAGTTCACTGCAGTATTATTCATAATAGCCAAAAGTTGAAATTGATCTAAGTGTCCATGAATGGAAGAATGGATTGAGAAATTTCAATATATTTTATTAATTATGAATTAAAACTATTTAATTTTAATTTAAAGTAAATAAAATAGTTTTAAAGTTAAAATATTTAATTATTTTTTAAATAAGTGTAATATATTATTAATAGATATGTGTATACTTCTATATACACATACATACCTACATGTATTTTCTTTACATATGCATATATACATGTATATAATGGAATATGTGTATATGTATGTTTTCATACATATATATCATGGAATACTCTCTGACCTTAAAAAAAAGAGGGAAAATCCTGTAATGTATTATAACATGAATGAACTTGAAGGGCATTATGAATAAGCCAGGCACAGAAAATAAACAGTACATGATCTCGTTGATATGTGGAATGCGAAAAAGTCAAACCATTGACATAGGGAGTAGAATAGTGGTTACCAGAAGATCCAGGGAGTTTGAGAGATGCTGGTCAAAGAATATGAAATGTTAGTTAGACACGAATACTAAGTTCAGGAGATCTATTGTACAACATGATGATTATAGTTAATAATAATATATTACATACTGGAACATTGCTAAAAGAGTTCATTTTAAATGTTGTAATCACACACAAAAAGATTTGTAAGGCAATGGATATGTTAATCAGCTTGAATTAGTCCTTTCTCAATGCATACATATGTCAAAATATTATGTTCTACATAAATATATACAATTTTTATTTGTCAACTAAGAAAGAAAATGTCTTTAAATAATTATTTCACTTCTTTTTTCATATTACTTGAATTCAATAAACTATTTTCAAAGAATAAAAAAAATTATCATTTGTGAATACAAAGGTCGTGACTCTAAGACTGCCCTCTATTAATTTGACTCTTCCTTGTTTTGGTAGCTTATTGAGTGTTTACTATTTCCCAGTCATTGGTCCTCAGCCCTCTATGTTCATTCCATCAGTCTAACAAATCTATAGGAATAGATACCTATTGGTACTACCATATACATAAGGAAAGGGGATAAAGAGATACTGTGTCCAAAGTAACTTATACAAAGTCACAAAACTGCTAAGAAATGGAGCTAGGCTTTACACCCAGGAAGGAAAGTTTTAAAGCTGGTTCCCTTACACCTTATGCAGCATTACTTATAGCAGCAAAAGCATCAGCTTTGCATAGGAAATTTTATGGTAAATTCAGTTGTTTTACCATAAAAGCAACTGTTCTTTATTTGAAAAATCATGCATGAGCATCAATAGTTTAATGCCACGATATGACACAGTTTCTTAAAAGAAAAATCACTGAAGATTCAGATCCAACAAAAGACAATCCAATAAAATTCAATTTTCAAGTATTAGTCATTCCTTGGATTCTTATGAAAAATCTTCATTTACAAATTAAGGATCCCAACATTTGCAGAATCACATTCTCTATTTTCAGTGTGGACCTCTTCACTGTTCTTTATTATGAAGTTATTCTGAGCTGTGATATTGTTTCTATTTTCTTTGCTGTTTTCACATGTAATTAAGCACTTTTGAGTCATTGGCACATTTGAAAAATCCTAGTAACAAAAAAGGCTCAAGTTTAAGAAAGTTTTTAGATGTTTAAATCACATAAAATAAGTCTATCAATGAGTCTTCATTTCTTTATCCATACAATGGGAGAAGCCATCTAAGCAGGCTGGTGGGAGGGTTACATGGTACCAAGACACAGAATGTCTTTAGTGAGTGGGACAGTGGGCTGGGAGACAGAGCCATGACCCTGATTGTTCATGGGGCAGGAATCATGTGTCACCATGCCTGGTTCTTTATTACTTTTAATTTCTCAGCAAACTCAGCAAACTCTCTCTGGAGAGATCTTATTTTAAAAAATCATATTTTTAATTATAAAATATATCCAGAACACATCCCAGGTACCTGGACTGTGGTGAAGGAGGAGGAGAAAGGAGAGAGGAGAGAGGAGAGAGGAGAGAGGAGAAAGGAGAAGGAGGAGATTCTCTCTGGTAGAGAATCTAGTTGCCTTGATTCCCCTAACTGCTATAGTCCAGGGCTGCTAGACAACAAGCAAAATAGTGAACTTCAACTGCCAGGACTGTGTGAAGAAGTCCATCACAAAGGCTTCTCATAGATTTTCCAACTACATTTTAGACAAAATTACAGAGAGAGAGAGAGAGAGAGAGAGAGAGAGAGAGAGAGAGAGAGAGAGAGAGAGAGAGAGAAAGAAAGAAGAAGGAAGGAAGGAAGGGAGGGAAGGGGGAAGGGAGGGAAAGAAAGAAAAGAAAGAAAGAAAAGAAAGAAAGAAAGAAAGAAAGAAAGAAAGAAAGAAAGAAAGAAAGAAAGAAAGAAAAAAAGAAAGAAAGAAAGAAAGATAGAAGACAGCTCCTCCTCTAGACTGAAGAGATTTGGAGACAATGTCTTTGAATCTGTGGTCCAGATGCTTGTAAGGTATGCTGTGAAATTAACTGAGTAAATTGCTTTAAGATAATTTGTGGGTGGAGTTTGGATTCTGCACAGAGATGAAGGCTAGAATTTTTATCCTTCTCTCACATGGGCTTATTGTGCTCCTGGCAGCACTTTGTCCTTGGCCTCTGACTTGTTTCTCCCATATTTTAAGTCATTTTATTTTCTATGAGTGTTTCCATTTCTTCCCTGTCCCCTTCCTAAGTGTCTAAAGATTTTTCTCCATCTCAGAGAACCAAAGTCCACACCTGCGGGTAGAGAGCTCTCATTCTGGATTATGAATTCCAGGCCACACTCACAACCTGTGTTAACCTGGACACATTACTTAACTTCTCTGTCTTGATTTCTTTATCTATAAAATGGGAATAACACAATTCCTTGCAAACTGTTGTTAATTAAGTGAGGTACTACATGTAAGCCACTAAGCATATTCTGCTATACATGAAGAATTGGTAGATTTTATAGTGATTATTTTTTACAGTACTTAGCAAAGCAAGAGGCTTTTAAAAAATGTATGGACATGACCAGGCATGGTGATGCACACCTGTCATCCCAGTACTTGGGAGGCTGAGACAGGAGGATTGTAGGTTAAGGACCAGCCTTGGAAACTTAGTGATACTCTTGGAAGTCTAGGGAGATCCTGCTTTAAAACAAAAAATAAAAAGGGCTAGGGGCATAGCTTAGAGGTAGAACATCCCTGGGTTCAATCCCCAGTAACACACACACACACACATACATACACACACACACACACACACACACACACACGGTTCTTGGCCAGAGTCCTATGATGCCTGTCAAAGCAGGTATCGGCAGGCCACTGCCATCATTTGCAAGTCTTGGGGCCAAGAGTCCAAATGCATGCTCATTTTACTTTCTTCCCTCCTTCAGCTCTGTTCCTTACTGCAAAATACCTACCCATGCAGGTGTGCAACACCCAGCTCGCATGTGCAGGCTCTGTCCAGACCTACCACACATCCTGCCCTGCAAACAGTCACCCCTTGGCCACCTCTTAGGTCTAAGAATGGGCCATCCAGAGGACATACCCAGGGAAAAGCACCTTGCAGACCCAGCAGTGGCTTGAGCCCGGGTGGGAATTCCATGATTCCAGGTACCTGGGGTGTGGTACAGATGAGGAAGGTGGCATGGACTTGGTGTCTCACAATTTTCCCCCTTTGGAGAACATGGCTGGAGGATGACGAGGGCAGAGTAACCAAGAGGAGGGACCAGATCAAGGCTATGGTTGTCTGGAGCTAATCATACTGCTGAAAGAACCATACTTTTTAGAAAGGGATCTTTCCCCAAACTTCATCTCTCTAGTCAGCCTTAGACCCATGTGTCCTGTACAGTCACGGTGATGCCATGCCTATAAAGAACGCAGGAGCCTTCCCCTCTCACTAAGACCCTGACAACTCCCAGGAAGCCAAAGGGCTTCCTTTTGGGAAACGCCGGTCCTCTTCTGGAGCAGCCACATCTGACGTAGATTCCCTTCAGCACTCAGTTGTCACCGTGGTAATGTCTGGGCTCCCTTCCAGAGCTGCCTCCCCAGCTGCAGCACAGACTTTTCCACTCCTCCCCTTTCCTAAATTTTCTTTTTCCTTGGCACTTGCTGGGTAAATACTCAAGGAACACTGGGAGGGACTCAGATGGTAGGGATCAGAGGAGTATCGCAAGTGCAAAGAGAAGGAGAGAGAGCCACTCGCTGGTGGCAACAGCAACTCCAGGAACTCGAGGAAACCCTTCAGGCCATATTATGCCACTTCCTACAGAATCGACTTTACCATCCATCTGCTCCTTCAAAATGTCTGGTGACATCTACATTAGCAGCTCTCCTTCCCTTGCTGACAGTGGCAGCATCTACATTTTCTGCATATTACTACAAAAGATCAGGGACAAGGTGTTAACTTACTGAGAATTTATTTATTTATCAAGAAATTATTTGCAGGAAAAAGTTATGCAGTATAATCCAATAACCAAATACACCATAAAGATGAAGCACATGTAGTAGGTAGTCAAACTGCCCCAGAAGAGGAAATCAATACTTTTAAGTGTGGTTTGTCATTTGGATTTTGAAATCCAAGCCACAGTGCCATCCCCACAAGATTAGCACTAGAAATGGACATTTTGCTTCCTTCTCTTTTGAGCAGAAATAGTTTGCTCTGTTGAGTCCAAGGTTCCAATTCTATGCTTATGGCCACACTAACACAGCTAGGTTGCTCCAGTGAGCTGTTCTTGGATACAAAGTGTACAAGAAAAGGAAATTCTTCAAGTTATTTTTTCTAAAAAAAAATTGATATGTTTGACTGGCATTCCTAGTAAATCACAGAACACAAGTTTCTTATGATGTTAACAGGAATGTTATGGACTGATTGTGTCCTTGCCTCAAATGCATACGTTGAAATCTAGTCCAATCTAGTCCCCAGTGTGATGGTATTTGCAGGTGGGACCTTTGGGGGGTAACTGGGTCACAGGGTGGAGCCCTAATGAATGGGATTCATGCCTTTATTTTTTTTTATTTTTTTTTTTTTTGCGGTACCGGGGATTGAACTCAGGGGCATTCTACCTCC
The DNA here is from genome assembly GCA_004027655.1 of Graphiurus murinus. Classification (NCBI taxonomy): domain Eukaryota; kingdom Metazoa; phylum Chordata; class Mammalia; order Rodentia; family Gliridae; genus Graphiurus; species Graphiurus murinus. The sequence goes on along the minus strand of PVLC010000636.1, from coordinate 9,583 downwards.
GAGCTATACCCCCAGCCCTATTTTTTATTCTTTATTTTTGAAACCGAGTCTCACTAAGTTGCGGAGTGCCTCACTAGGTAGCTGAGGCTGGCCGCGAACCCGGATCCTCCGGTCTCAGCCTCCCGAATGCTGGGATTACAAGCGTGC
>PVLC010000635.1:172359-183816 GCA_004027655.1 Graphiurus murinus | reverse complement strand
TGTATGTGTTTACCATCATAGCTTCGAAGAACCTTTGTGTCAATTTGAAATTCAGAACAGGCTTTGGTTTGTGTTTGCCATCTTCCAGCCCCCCAGCTCTCTGTGCAGCCCCCCCCCCCCATCCCAAGAGCCACAAAAGCTCCTCTCTGCACATCCACTGCGGAAGGGCGGCCCGTTGAGGCTTGTGGAGACGCTGCTCTTATCAAAAGCCTGCAGGTACGGCTCCTCCAAGGACGCGGCAGGGAATCCAATGCCAGCAGCAGTGTCAAATCCACCCATCCTTCACTAAGCCCCCGCGGCTGGCGGCAGACGGGCCGTGTGACTGGCAGGCCAAGAGGGCTCCAGGGTATCAGGGAGACCACCTGTCCTGCCGCACCCCTGGTTGCTGCCAGGTGTCAGAACATCAGGAGGCAGCTCATGTGCCGGCATCCAACCCATGGTAATGACTTGGACAGGAACACAGGCGGGGAAATTGGCCTTGGGGGAGAGGCAGCCGGGCTCGGAAACCACTGGGCCAGAGTCACAGCGGGCAGACAGGACTCCACGGTTGTCCAAGGGCCGCCTCCAGTGGACTCTTTTCTCCCTGGATGCTGACAAGGAATGGGCTTTTGTTCTGGAGAGTCACTGGAGCAAGAGAAACCATGAGCCTTTGATCTTTCTCCATTCTGCCAAGCTAGGCAGCCCCTCCGTTACCAGCTTACCTATTTTTGCACAAACTACAATTTTCACCAGTTAGAAAACGCAGCTTTGGGTTTGTTCCCGGAGAAAAGCAGATTCCGCAGCAGAAGGAAGTGTTTCTGTGCCCTCTGCTGGTCAACCATGGACTCAGAACAATGGATTGAAACTTGATTTTAGTCCCTGGCTGGGCTGGAGTCCTCCAGTCCTCATTAACAGCCACCATTGGCACCTTGAGGCTGAGCGGTATTCACTGGGCAGTGGCTGAACACTGCAGAGGCCATGAGGTTGTGAGAGTCACTGGGTTCTGATTCATGATGCATTCAGTTAGTGGGGCGGGGGGGGGGGGGGGGTCCTGCTGGGCTGTGAACCTCCTGAGGTCTCTCTAGGACTTGGGGCACCTGCTGCAGACGGAGCTCTCCAGGCAAACCTGGCAGCCCCCTGTGCACTCTTTTAATTGCTTCTCCCTTTGGCTGACACCGTGTGGAACTGGGCTCATCAATCTGCAGGTTAGAAGAACAACTACATTCTCTCAGGAGACGTTACAGCTCATAAAAAATGTACGGGGACGCTCTTTGCTGCAGGTTTTGATTTTTAACTCATGCCCTGCCGTGTGGCAGAGGGTGTAGAGCCAGAGGGAACAGGGATCTGTGTCAGGGAGATTTGAGGGGGTAGAGGAGAGAGGTGGCAAGGGGTGACTGTCACCATGCTGGAAAGATGAACAGAGAGGGAGAAGGACGAGGTCATCAATTCTATGGTGCTCTCTGTCTCAGAACCACGAGGCTCCTTCTGGAGGCGCGAGAAGCTATATACACTCCAAGGGCACTATGTCCACGTGTTCACCCAGTGTGAATGGAGCCCTGGACTCAGCTCACAGTGGCTAGAGAAGGAGAAGGAGGGGCCGCCCCTGCCACAGGTGGCTGCAGCAAACTGTGCTGCTGGCTGCACCCCTCCCCTCTTATCTGGAGATGACCGACAGCCCTCACTGGCTCACAGGCTCACTCAAAAGAAAATGAGCAGAGGGGACTTTCCATTCCATTATATTGTCATGGAACTCTTCCCTTGAAAGATCCAGGTGACATCCGAGGGCTTCTTTGTTCCTTGTTCTGAAGCTCTGGTATAAATTCAATCACATGACTATATAGCTGGCATTTCATGTGCTGTGCAAAGGTGTCAAGATCTAAGTGTACCCTCCACTAGAGGGGTGTGGGGAGCACTGGAGGATGGAATGGGGAGGCACTCTGCCATGGATCCTCTTGGGTTCTTGTCAGTCCCTCTCCTTGCTTCCCTGCTCTGATGCCAGTATACGGACTCTTTATACATCCTGTGGAGAGGGGATGAATCTGGCAGAGCCAGCACAGCAGATGGGCAGGATCCTCAAGTCTTGCCACTTGCACAACTCCCAGGAGCCACCATGCGTGTGGACCATGGTGGAGGTTCATCTGCTTGGCTGTACGTGGCTGCCCACACAGGAGCAGAACACGGTCAGCTCCGAGTCATCCTGGGTCATGGAGGGAGGTGGGGTGATGCTGAACCAGTATCTATGGCCAAAGGAATGAGCACAAAGGGAAGGGGAAGGGAAGGGAAGAGACTGCACTGCGATGAGTAATGGAAGGGGCCTCAAGTTGGATGATTTAAAACCGAGGTTTCCTCTCTGTATCCAATTATGTCGAATATCATAAAAAAATGGAATTGGGGCTTCCAGAGAGGATTTTAGAAGCTCTTGGGCTATACTTTTTCTCTCTGCTGTTCTATTTTCTTTATCCTCTTTCCTGTCATGGATCAGAGGGGACTCTCGTTAAGTCTGGATTTATGCATGCATGCTAGGGGCCAGTACATCCACACGTACACGCGTACATTCTTTCACCCGAGATTAAATGTACCCCCCTCCCAGCACAGAGGAGGGAGCTGGCAGAGGCGCCAGTGGTAATGGCAGGAGGAAGCATTGAACACCTGCCAGGGACGCACTCCTGGGTGCACTCGGGGACCCTAAGTGTCATGCATATTTCGTGAAACTTGGCTGATTTACTATGTGGCCCTGGCTATACTCTAGCTTTCTAGAATGAATGCTCCAGACTGGGTAAGGTGTCAGCTGAGCACGTAGATGCTCTGGGGGGCCTCACAGTGACTGGGACCCCGAGGTCATTCTTCAAACTCTCTGTAAGAGTGTAGGCAGCACTTGTGTCTGGACCTGGAAAGAAGCTGATCAACTTTATCTGGATGAGAACAGGCACAAAGACGGCTGGAAAGGCCTTGAGCACACGTACAGTTACTTGGCATCTACACACCCTCCCAGGACTTCATGGCTTGGGACAGTCACACTGCCACCCCTTGGCTAATTTCAACCTCCCAGTGTAGAATATTCTCCCTGCCTCTTTTTTTTGCCTAGTGATCTCTTGTGTACTCTTCAAAGTTTAGCTTATGATTTGCCTACTCTGTTTTATGTTGATGCTTCTCTCCTTTAATACTTGCAAAATGGCAGCAGAGTTTACACTTATTCATATACATTTGATGATTTAATCACCCATTGTGTTTTCTTCATCAAGGACCTACAAAGTCATTGCAGGTAAAATCACACATTTTGGCTGTCTTGCATCCCTCAGCAGATCTGATCGATGTATGGGACTGAAGGGGTCTCTAACTTCAAATAAATGCATGGCTTTTGCACATTAACATTGGAGAGGAAGGTCTCCTGCCTGTGGTGTATGTTCTGACTTTTTTTTTTTTTTTTTTTTTTTTTTTTTTTTTTTTTTGCAGTACTGGGGATTGAACTCAGGGGCATTCTACTCTGAGCTATACCCCCAGCCCTATTTTTTATTCTTTATTTTGAAACAGGGTCTCACTAAGTTGCGGAGTGCCTCACTAGGTAGCTGAGGTTGGCCGTGAGCCCACATCCTCCGGTCTCAGCCTCCCAAATGCTGGATTACAAGTGTGAGCCACCACGCCCAGCTTTGCTCTGACTTTTAGAGTAAAAAAAAAAATTAAAATTAATAAAATTATTTTTCCTGAACATGGGACTGGAATATGGGAATTAAACCTAGTACATAAAAGAGAGCTTGATATAAAGAATGAGGAAGAGGAGGAGAAGGAGGAGGAGGTAGAGAAAAGATTTCCATCTTATCTATGGAGATGCTATGGAGTTTGCTAAGATCACTAAGGGGCGTCAGATAAGTCACATTTCCATGAATCTCTTAGATTCTTCATTTAACACAATAAAAAGCAGAATAAACAAAAAGTTCCCTATTTTCCATGACCAAGAATCCTTTTCCTTTTAATTTATAGCCCTTTTCTTCCTCTTCCCATGTTTTGGATGCTTTATTTTTTTTCTCCTATTATATAGGAATTATTAGGACATTTCCCTCCTACAGTATTAGTTATAGACCAATAGAAAAATACCAATTGTTCTCATTGGCTTCAGATGGTCAGAATAACCACCACATAGAATTGATAAAATTCTCCCCCAAAGGAAAAAGGATGCTTTAATTAGTTTGTGTGGTGATATTGCCAGTTACTGAATAATACTTATTTTGGCTTTTTGAAATTCTAAAATAAACCCATTGACTCTTCTGTCTTCTGTTAACTTTTTGGAGATTCAGGGCCCCAGATTGGGAAACTTGGAAGAAGAGATCCTCTGAGCTTCCTCTCCACTCTGAAACTCCATGATCCTATGGGTTTACTTACTGAATGGTATCATCAAACCCGTTTAACTGTTTAGTTATTATCAAAGACTTGTTTCCTCTCTCCTGAGGTTTTCAGAACTGAATTCTGATTCCAGGAATCGTAAGAACTGGTTCCCGCCCCACCTGGTCCTTCAGTATCTCATCGAAAGAGAAGCCCCATCGCTGAACAAATGTTATCCAGACTTAAAGAACTAAAAATTCTGGTGCTATTAGGCATTATTATGGTGGCAACAAAGGTGATATTTTAATTTGTTCTTCTCCATTCTTAGGTTAGCTAGAATTTGAATTTGAAACCTAATCATGTTTTATTAAGAAAGGGAGGTGGAAAGGTTGATTATCCAAATACTATCACACACATCTTGCATATAGCTCACAGTTTTGACAGATTTACCTGAGGTTTTCGGAACTGAATTCTGACTCCAGGAATCGTAAGAACTGGTCCCGCCCCACCTGGTCCTTCAGTATCTCATCGAAAGAGAAGCCCCATCGCTTCACTCTCTGCTGGCTGGGCTCTTTGCTTTGGGGATAGGAGAAGAAGGTTAAAAACAAAAAGATCAATACTGGGAAAAAGCCCATGTTATAGTCTGTTCAACAACTCAAATCCACTTTGTTGTCACACCTCAAAGGGAAACATCTCATATTTAAGTGACAGATTTTAAGAAATTTGCACAAATTCAAAATGCAGTCTTTTGCACAGCAATAGTAACCACAGTAAAAAAGTTTCTGTATAGAAAGCATGTGAATGTGTTCAGTGAAGGTTACCAGGGTGCCCGTCAAGCAGCTGCTGTCTACAGGCAGTGTCAACACCACCATCGATTTCCCTGGACCGCTCCTGTTCATTATGGGCCCAACTTTTGACTCTATCATTTTTTACTTTTACTATAACCCAGGATGCTTCCTGAATCCAATCTTTCAGGGAAAACATTGTCCCCTACCTCCTGCCCCTTCCTCAATCCACAAAGAAGAAATTTGCATTTGTTTAGAGTTGAGAGATATACAGCTGATAGTAAATGCATTGACTCATCCAGAATAAGTCACTTTCACTTGTTTAGATACAGAGTTTTGCATCCACTTGTTGTTCTAACCACAATGCACAGTGCTTATAATATGCTAAATATTTTACATCTGCTAATGCACTGAGTCCTTACAAATTCTCTGTGAAAAATATGCTTATGTTATTCTCATTTTCCATACAGGGAAACTAAGGGTAGTGATAATTTGCCTCAGGACACCCAGCTAGGAAATGATTTGAGTTGGGAATCAAATCTAGACAGCATGGTTCCAGAGCATAGCCTTAACTCTGCTGTGCTTTGTGGTCATCTTTGCTGTGCTTTCTCACATTCGCGCTAAGGAGGGGTTGGTCTTATTCCTCTGGTGTTGAGCCAGCTTCTGTCTTTCCTTGTGAAGTTCACTTGCTATTGACCCTTCATGTAGAGGAGGGTCCTAATTCACAAAGTCACATGCTATAACTCCTCCCTACTCAGGTGTGGTCTGTGGAACAGAAGTGGAATCATAGGCTCCAGACCTGCTGAACCAGAACTTAACAGTTTAACAAGATCCCTAAGTGATTCAAGCCCAGATTAGCATTTGGGAAGCATTGGCCTACCAACAAGTATTTTCCTTCTTTTTAGAAAAAGACACGTGCTTTTTATTATCGCTAATAGTAAGTTAGTAAAATCATGCTTCCTCTTATTATGGGGGCGATGTATTCTCAAAATTATCTCAGAAAATTACCCTTAGTAAAAAAGAGAACAGAACTTGTTTTGGAAGGCTTGGAAAAGCAAATAACTCCAAACCAGTTCTGTCCCAAGAGGACTTCCTGAAATGATGGTGGTATTCTGAATCGGTGCTCTCCTCCAGGCACATGAACCTATGGAGGATTTGAAAAGTGGCTGGCATGACTGATAAACTGAATTTTAAATTTTATTAAATTTAATTAAAATTTAAACTTAAATAGCTAAATGCAGCTAGTGGCTACTATATTGGATATATAGCTTTACATGGAAGCCATCCAAACCCAACTACTTCTGTAATGATCGATATAATTGGCAAAAGCCATATCTTCAAATTCTAAAGGCAGTGACCAATAGATCATGTGCTTGGGGATCAAGGAGGCTCTTGCTTTATAATTTTGCATTTCCAGGCTTAGCTCAAATGGGTCCCGGTGGTAGGCTAAGCATATCAGGTCAAGCAATTCCGCGAAAGAACCAGGCTGGGCCTTTTGCAGCAAGACATGAAGACAGCTCCTGGATTTTCTCAAGTGCAAGCCACAGAACGAATCCAACTCAATAATTTTCCAGAGGACCAAAAATACTGCTTATGGAGACATTTCTCTGGGGCTGGGGCTAGTAGGAGGGAGCTGCAGCCCATTATATCTTTCTGTCTGGGTCATGCTGAGACCTGGGATGGACACAACCATCTACTCTTTCTTAGCCCAGGATTCAGGGCTCTGCAGAGATGAGGTTGGTGTCAGCTGTACCTCCATCAAAGTCTGTGTCCATGTGTGAATGTGACTTGGTCCTCATGGTGACTGTCTCACAGATATACAAAGACCACCAGTGCTACCGCTTTCTGATACCAAAGCAGTGAGTCCACATTCACCCTACCAGATACCTTGGTGGTGGCAGGGGTGGGAAAAGGACAATTTTGGTGTGAGCCAGAAATGTTGGGATGTTGCTCTAGATGTAGAATCAGAGAGAGGACTAGAAGTCAGAGATGCTTGGAAAGTTGTGTGGGTACCCTTTAGCAGAAACTAGGGGGTCTGAAGAGACTGGGCACCCTAGTGTATTAGTTTCCTAGGGCTGCTATAACAAAGTACTATCACACTGCATGGCTTAATGCAGCAGAAATCTGTTGTCTCACTGTTTGGGAGATTAGAAGCCCCAAATCAAGGTGTTAGCAGGCTATATGCTCCCTCTGGAGGTTTTAGGGGGAAAAAAAACCCTTTTCCATGCCTTTCCTTCAACTTTTGATGTTGCTAACCCTCCTTGGCTCATGGATCAGCATCCTCCCTGTGTTTCTGTGTCTTCACACGGCACTCACTGTGTGTGTGCTCCTGCTTCTGTTTTCTCTTCTTACAAAATATTGGATTAGAGGTCCACACCATTCCAGTGTGACCCCTCTTAACCAATTGTATCTGCAACCACTTTATTTACAAATAAGGTCATATTCTGAGGTTCTAGGAAGGACAGATTTTGGGTTGATACTGTTTAAGCTAGTTTACCTGAGTTCTTTCAACTACCCATTATTCACAATCCTATTTCTACTGTACACTCCACATCTGCCCCTCTTATTCTTTCTGGTAGTATTTGGCCATGGGATTCTATTCTATTAAAAGCTTCTTGATTACAATTTCCCTATACATATTTTTTCTCTTACACTTGGGTATTTTCAACATCATCCACTTTAAGGCTCAAGAATAGATCTGAACACATTGCTACCACTAAATGGTCTCTTATGATCATAAAGTAATTCTAAAAATTTAAATATCTTTTGACATCCGTCCCCAGGTAACTGGTACAATAACTCCTACCTGGACAAACTCAAGCAAGCAATCCATGGCACTGATAGCTCCTTTGTCAATATCCACTGTGTGAAAATGCTTCCTTGTGACTGATTTTTTTAATCATAGTTTTGTATTGTCATTTAAGGGTTTATAATAGTTTTACATTGTTTGTAAGGGGTTATGTCATTGTCTCTCCAGCTATCTTGAGAGCTCTTTGTGTCTTTGAATTCTCCCTTTAGTACTTTGCACATGGCAAATGTTCAACACTAAAAGGAAATCAAATTAAAAAAATATGTATGGTGATGTGGGTGATGTGTCCTTATCCTGACAGCGTTTTCTAATTACTGGTGGAATGCCTTTTTTTTCTAACTTTTATTTGTCCCCTGTGCCCACAGATTCTCATCAAACTCCTTCTTCCCATTGGGTGTCCCAAACCAACGCACAGAAAAGACAGGTGGCTCTCAAAGGGAGTCTTTCATTCTAGCTGACCTCCCAGCTGAAGATATAGAGGAAATCTCCCCAAAGTGAAATTAAGAAAGCCAGATTTGGAGGGAGCAATCATCTACAAAAGTGCTTGTTTCTGCAGGACTTGCACAGTGCTAGGCCTGGGGCAAGGAGTTTTTCTTATTTTCCTTTCGGTACCTTGTTTGAATCTCAGGCTAAGCCAGAGAAGTAGATATTTATATTTAAATTTCCAGAGTTCAAAAGACATCAGATTATTCAAGGTCACCAAGCTGTAAGTAGCAGTGTAGCATTGAAATCCAGATCTGGCTGTCTCTGAAGTCTTCTCTTCCCCCTAACCCGCACTACTTTGCCTTCTGTTCTGTTTCCCTCATTTGATGTCTAAACTAAGACTTGGGGGAAGATGTAAGCTATCTTCAAGAGATCTTGATATAATGTTATGACCTGAATGCCTATGCTCTTCCTCAAATTTACATGTTGAAATTCTAACCTCCAATGAGATGATTTTAGGAAGTGGGGCCTTTGGAAGGTGATGGATCATGAGTGGAAATAGTGCTCTTACAAGAGACCTAGAGAGCTTTATTACTCTTTTCTGTCCTGTGAGGACACAGCAAGAAGATGGCATTTTATGGACCAAGTCTATTGAGGTCTTGATCTTGGACTTCCAAGCCTTCAGAGCTGTGAGAAATAAATATAGGGTATTTATAAGCCACATAGTCTATAGCATTTTTGTTAGCAGCACTAATGGATGAAGACAGAGTGGTATGCTGCTGTAACAAATACCTAAAAACAGGAAAGCGGCTTCAGAACAGGGTAATGAACAGAGGCTGGGAGAGTTTAAAGGTGCATACTGGCAAAAGCCTACATTGCTGTGAATGGACCTTTAGGGGGGGTTATGCCAAGTGCTCAGAAAGAACAGAGAAATCCTCAATCTTCTTCCACAATATCTAAGGACTGCTGGGCAGAATGTTGGTAGAAATATGGATGGTAAAGGCCATGCTGCTGAGGCTTCAGCTGGAAATGAGGAATATGTTACTGGAAACTGAAGGTAAAGAGATTCTTGTTATAAAGTGGCAAAGAGCTTGGCTGAACTGTGTTTGTGTTCTAGTGTCTTGTGGAAGGCATACTTTCAAATGTTGGCACTGGATATTTAACGGAGGAAATGTCTAAGCAATGTGTTGAAGGGATAGCACGGCTCCTGACTGCTTATAGTAAATGCAGCAAGAGAGAAATGACATAGATAGCATTGTTTAGCAGAAAGGTACCAGAACCTAAAGATTTAGAAAATTCTTAGCCTATTGCAAAAATGAGACCACTCGTGGTATTGCCAAATGACTTATTAGGAGACCAATATGGATCAGACATATCAACAGAAGTCACGAGGCGTTCTTCAAGACAATGGGGGAATGGCCAGGAAGGTGATTCAGAGGTCACCAGGGCTGTTACTCCCACCAGAGGCCCAGAACACAAGGGCCATGGAGAGTAGGGTGCGGGACAGTTCCAAAGGGTGCAGTCACCCTCCAGTTTGGGCAGCCTTGGATGCCCGTGCCCAGTACCTCAGGGTTGGGGTCCCTGCTCAGAGCTGCAGTGTGGGCTGAACCAGCAGAGCCAGGGAGACTAGGCTGCCTGGCAGAACTCCAACATGACACCCGCCTGGGAAAGCTGTGTGGTCCCAGCAGAGAGTTGGTGTGGAGGGGATGTTGCTACTCCACCTAGAAGGCAGAGCATCAGCCCAGGAAAGCCATAACACGTGACCCCAGCTGAGGAGAACACTGCCTCAATGGGTCTGGAAGGCAAAGCCTTGAGCCAAAGAGGATTCTGCAAGCCACAGTTCTGTTGGCAAAGGAAATTTTCATTAGACCCCACCATCTGGTTAATGGACTGCCAGAGGCTCTTCCCAGAGGCCTACCTGTGATACTTCGGTGATGTTTAGACTAAAAATTTCTCCCTAACCACGATCTGGTAACTTTTGGCTGATCTTTTCTCCATGACAAACCCTGGCTATCACTATTTTCTTTAATGAAACTTCACTTCTCAGAATTTTCATTGGGTGGACTTGAGGTATGGTTTGCCCATCCCTTAAAATGGTTGCCTTTGATTTCCATCTGAATATACATGTTCTTATTCTTGGACTTCGGGACCTGATGGCTTCTCTGAGAAGCAAGAGGGATGCCAGAACAGTTTTCTCCTATTTAGTTTACATCCTATGCCACTGTGCCGGTTCTTCTGTTAAACTGCTGTTGACATTCTTCGCTGGGCTCTTCATCACCTCCCCACGGTGTGTCTTCATCTGTAGCATCCAGACATTGTCTGCAATGTCCTCCACCCTGGACTCATCATAACGAGCCTGGCTGGAGCCCTCGGGAGACCAGTAGAAGCCAGAGCGCAGCTCAGATGAACAAGAACTCCCGGTGGGGTCCTCTTTCTTTCCAGGCTGCCTCTCCTCTTCCATACACCCTGACCTACATGCACCCTCCTTCACACCAAGTGTCTGGGAGTCTGAGCGCCTTTACTGAGATTCCAGGGCCTTGAGGAGGGAGCACACATCACACCTGCACCTCTCAGCAGCCAGCAGCTTAAGAGTCACTAGAACAATACGTGCGCAACCTCGTTTCCAGCAGCACAATTCACAGTGGCCAAATTATGGCACCAACCTAGGTGCCCATCGATCGATGAATGGATAAGGAAAATGTGGTATGTATACACAAAGGAATTTTGCTCAGTTATAAAGAAGAACAAAGTCATGTCATTTGCAGGAAAAGCTAGAGAATATTCTGCTAAGTGAGATCAGCCTTTCTCAGAAAGTCAAGGGTCCTATGTTTTCTCTCATATGTGGAAGCTGGAGAGAAAATAGGAAACATAAGGGGCTTCAGATAAATGAGGAGAAAGAGCAGTAGAAGAGTGGAAGGAGACTGCAGGCGGGAGGTGGAGAGGGGGAAATGGAGGGCTGAGGAGGGAAACTGTCCAAAAAATGTTGTGTTCATATATGAAGGGCTCACTACTAATCTCACTGGCGTGTACAGTGAAAGGGGAGGGAGAGGGGAGGGAGAGGGGAGGGAGAGGGGAGGGAGAGGGGAGGGAGAGGGGAGGGAGAGGAGAGGGAGAGGAGAGGGAGAGGGGAGGGAGAGAGGAGGG
>PVLC010000635.1:146520-172259 GCA_004027655.1 Graphiurus murinus | reverse complement strand
TTTCTGTGCACTGGGCTGCTCTCCTCCCCTCCTTTCCACTGCCTTCGCTCTCCCCTCTCAGGAACAGAAACACACTCCTCTCATTTCTCCCTTGGCGCAGGATCACCCTCTCCTTGTGTTTGACTCTGCCACCAGCCCTTTCTGCCCCAAGCGGCTTACTGTCCTTTGCTAAGCAAGGAGGAATCCTGCTGCCAGGTGGTGAGATGGCAGGTTTTATTTATTTTGCTACATTTGTATCTTGAGAACTTCTTGCTTAGAACACAGCACAAAGTAGATTTCAAGACACATGTGTTGCATTAAACTGAAACTGAGAAAAAAAAAAAAAAAGGACTTCTGATTATTTGATTGGCTGTCCTCTGCCTTCATCTCAGGGAGAGGAGCCTTCTGTAGGCTGAAGTGTGAGGCTGGCACATGTCCCACGTCCTACACTCTGTGTTTCTCTCAGCACCACCGCTAGGTCCAGCATCTGAGCTCGGTGGGCTGTTCTGTTGGGAGAAGAAACGGCTTCGCTTTCACTTGTGTCTGTCTAACTCGATTCTGCTTGTAAGTGGACAGGAACCCATAGCTCCATAGCTGTCTTAGGTTAGGCATTGGATTAAGTAGAAGGTCGAACAACCGGAGCTGAACTGGAGCACTTCAGGAGCTGAACTGGAGCACTTCAGGAGCTAGCACCCTCTGGGGGTAAAGTGCTGAATAGGTCAGGATACACCAAGTGGCCGGGTGACCACCGCCTCCCCAACTGTTCTGTGCTTTGTTGCTGACTTAAGAACAAAGGAGGAAATTCATTTTCTCATGGTGAACTAGGCTCATGCATGACTCTCCTCCTTTTCCAAATACCAATGAAATAACCAAAGAGAATCAGCCACCCTCAATCCAACCTATACTTCTGAGTACCTATTGCCAGAGGTCTGGATGCTAAGATAGTTGTGAGTTCTCTTTAAAGTGTAGGAAGTGGACTGTGTGTGTGTGTGTGTGTGTGTGTGTGTGTGTGTGTGTGTGTGTGTGTGATATACAACAACTAGAGGGACAGGGCAGCCACTTTCATCGGGGTGGTCACAGAAGGCTTTCTGAGGAAGGGACACCAATGTCGAGTGAGGCTTGAATGGGAAGGAAAGCCAGCCACAGGGGAAAGAACAGTCCAGGCAAGACTGAAGTTTACTAGAGTATTTTTAAAAAAATCAAATGTAACATGTAGAGGCAAAGACGTTTTTTATTGGTAGATGACAACAAAACTGATTGAGGGCAGTCTATGATTCCAGCGGAGCTGGAATCTGTCCTGATACCTGGAGGCAAAAGTGTGGGTGCTCAGAGACTCCCCAGGGCACCCGCTTTCTTTAATGCCCACTGTTTGAGAACCATTGACCACACAATTGTTGAGTTGAGCTCTTAGCAGCTACTAGCTTAGTCTTTCTAGACCAAGACTGCCTGGGGAGATTTGGGAAAAATAAAATAACACTCTCCTATTACCAGGAATTCTGAATTAATTGGCCTGGGGTGGAGATGGGGCTGGACATTTTTTTTTTAATTAACTCCCAGGTGGTTCTAATGTATGGCCAGTGTTGAAAGCAAAGGCCTTCATTTATAAAAAGTGAGCAATCTTCCAAATCGCTGGGGACGTGAAAACAGTGACCAGAAACAAAGACCCTCTGATCAACGACCCCCCGTGAAACAGACCAGGTGGCAGGAATCAAGTGGAGGTATGAAGATATGAAAAAGACATGGAATATGGAAAAAATCTGTATCATGCTCTCAGGGGGATTCAAGAGGATACATATTAATAGAGCAGAATAGGTTGCTAAGAAAAAACAGGACAAGAACTATCAGGATGTCTTGGAAATAAAAGTCAGGATCATTTGCCACCCTCCCAGTATAAAAAAGGAAAAGAAAAATTCATTAAAGTATAAAAGCACAGAAGCTGAGCGTGGTGGCACACACTTGTAATCCCAGCATTCGGGAGGCTGAGACCGGAGGATCTGGGTTCGCGGCCAGCCTCAGCTACCTAGTGAGGCCCTCTGCAACTTAGTGAGACTCGGTTTCAAAATAAAGAATAAAAAATAGGGCTAGGGGTACAGCTCGGAGGTAGAATGCCCCTGAGTTCAATCCCCAGTACCACATACACACACACAAAAAAGTATAAAAGTATAAAAGTATAAAAAAAAGTATAATAAAAGTATAAAAGTTTGGGTTTCAGATGTAACTGAAACCCAAACTGGGTACTCTGAAAAACAATTCTGGAATTTCTCTCCTTTGAATACTGAATAGTAAGTCTAAGAGATGGAAATTCTAATTGAGAAAAATATAAGAGGTATGGCAGCTTCATCCCAGTAACTCAGAATTCCTAGCAGGGGGTAGAATGAAAAAAAAAAAAGTAGCTGGGCTTGGTGGTACACACTTGTAGTCCAGTACTTGGGCGATTGAGACAGGAGGATCACAGGTTTGTAACCAGCCTCAGCTACTTAGTAAGACCCTGTTTCAAAATAAAGAATAAAATAGGGCTGGGGGTGTAGCTTGGAGGTAGAATGCCCCTGGGTTCAATCTCCAGTACCAAAAAAACCAAAAAACAAAAACAAAAAAGAAAACAACAACAACAGCAGTAATTAAAAAGAGAAAGAGAAAAGAAACAAAAGAAAAAGACCCAAGTTAAAGAAAGATTTGAATCACAACAGGAGAGACTACCTGCGTCATGTGATAAATATAAATTAAAAAATAGAGATGCTAATTTACATGGCATTTACTCTTTTACTCTTAATAGAAACAGAAGTTTCAAAATGTTGGTTTAAAATATATCAAGTAAGCATACCTCTGGAGAAGAGCAGGATGTGGAGGAGGTGAAGGGAAGCTTCTGCTTTTAATTTTATATACTTCACTATTGTTTGTATAAATTAGGGACATGTTTAATTAAAGCATTCAAAAGTAACTGACTAGAATAGAAACTAGAGTAAATAGCCAATAGGAAACTGAAACAAAAATCAGAAGGAATGAGATTCAGAAAACATAAACTATCAGGAAAAAGATACAGTAAACGGTCCAAGTAAATATGACTATTTTATACCACAATATCCAAAGCAAAGCACACCGCCTGAAACATGGGCAAAGGACAAAGGACGTAAGAACCAGCAAGTCACAAAAGAATAAGTATCTAATAAACAAGTGAAAAGATTTGCAAGTACCTTAATAAGGAAAGCAAAATGAGATCCCCCCCCCAACCTATCAAATTTGCAAAGAAGAAAAGATTGCTAAGCACGTGGGAGAAGAGAGCACTTTTAAACTGAGGGCATGACAAAATTTGTTACAGTTTTCTCAAGGAGAATCTGGGTGTATGAATTAAAATTAAAATATGTATACCACTCCTAGCGATTTTACTTCCAGGAAACGTATACTAAAGAAATAATTGGACTTGTGTATAGGGATGTTTCTTGAATCATTGTTTATGTTATAAAAAAAAAAAAGCCATGACTTAAATATTTATGATCCAGGGGTTGGTTAAATAAATTTTACTTCACTCATGCCAGGGTACATTATACAGACAGTTAAAAAGGACAAGGTGGAGCTATATGTATTTACAGGAAGGATTTCTGTGATACACTACTAATTAAAAATACTCGACAATGTATATAATGAACTCAATTATGGTAAGAGTAGGATAGTTTATATGCATAAAAATCTACAGGGATTGACACTAAATCAGGGGTTCCCAAACTTTCTGAGCTCATGGCACCCTTAGTGTCTCAATAAGTTTTTCATGGTGCTCCTGGGCCAAAATAAATACTTAACAATTTTGTTTCTTAAGTTCAAGACCAATCAATTTAATATGGATTTATGTCCTAGCAACTTGGTACCTGTGTATGATACACATAAATTGAAAGACAAAATATTTCATTTCATTCTTAAACAATTACAGTGTGTACCTGTTGTATACTGCATATTTCCTCAAACTTTGGAATCAGATTGGACCCTTTCCCTCTTCCCTGATGATTTCTGTATAGTATTTTTTGTAATTAAATCACAGCAACTTTTCTGCCATGTCTGGTGGCACATGCTTGTAATCCCAGTACTTGGGAGGCTGAGACTGGAGGATTGTAGGCTCACAGCCAACCTCAGCTACTTAGTGAGACCCTCTGCAATTTAGTGAGATCCTATTTCAAAATAAAGAATAAAAAATAGGGCTGGGGGTGTAGCTCAGAGGTAGAATGCCCCTGAGTTCAATCCCCAGTACCGAAAAAAAAGAAAAAAAAAATCACAGCAACTTCTCTGAAACCTAGATTTGCCAAGATGTGACACCATCAATGAAGATGGGATACGCTGATATTGAAACAACTACCCCAAGCCAGTAGTTCATGCAGTTTTTGACACATGTCAAACATCTCTAGATTTCCATCAACAATTTACACCACCCTGTGGTAATCCTAGGGGTTCCCTGACGAGCCCCCAGGGGGCCCTGGTGCAGTCTGGGAACCAGGGCATCCGGCTATAAACAAAAGTTTTTTTTTTCCTGGAAGATGATATTGGGTTGGAGGAAGAGAAGATTTTCTTCTTTAATGCACATCTGGATAGTCTGAACTTTTCATAATGAGCATCTATAAATTTTATTAATTTTTATAAGGTTTTCCCACATCAGGTTAAGAGGTCAGAAAGAGAGCAGAAGCAAAGGAGAGCGTGAGAGTGACTGAGGAATGAAAACAGAAACAAGTTGCCCAGCTGAGGGCAAGAATTGTCTGTGCATCTCCTGTAATTTTGAAAGTGGCCCGAATCCCTCTGGACCTCAGATCCTCAGTTACAAAGTCAATGCACCTGCTTCCCTCCCAGGGAAGGAGCCCCTGGGTGCTGGAATCACTGCTGCTAGTTTCTCCACAAGTGCAGAGTGCTGACAAACGCAGCCCTGCAGCCCTCTGCCTGGGTTCCAGGCCCAACTCTGCAGAGTACTAGCTGGGTGACCTTGGGCGAGTTCATTAACTCTGCTGTGCCTCCGTACCCTCATCTGTTCCACAATGAGAATAATACTGTGTACCTGCTGAGGGGATTCAATGGAAGACACCTACTGTGTGACATGGCAGTACGGAGTCAGTGCTAGCTAGTACTGTGGTCACTGTCTACCCTGAAGAAAACAAATTGGGCCAATGGATTCTTTTCCTTCCAGCAACCAGAACTAGGAAATGGCAAAGTACTATCCCTGTTATTGTGTCGTAAAAAGGGTCAGAGAGAGGTCAGAGGGAAGCCACAAGGGACCCCCGTACAAATCAAAGGCGTAAGGATGTGGAAATTGTGAGCAAACAAAACTCAGTCCAGAGGTTCCTGGCGGGGTTTCTGTTCTAGTAATAAAACAAGTCCAATTAAGATACAGAATCAGGTAATCACATGATCTTACCCCTCCCACTCCCAAGCCTTCAAACCTCTCCTTACCTCATCTCTATGTCCCACAAAGTGATGTCATCGCTGACCCAAGGATTGGATGGCTCTGCTGGCGTGATGAAAGGGTCATATTCCACGTACTGCTCTGTGTAAGCGATTAAGCTGCAGGAGGAAGCAGAGTGAAGTACACCACTCATTTCCTGGAAGAACTTGGACTTTTTCCCCCAATTATGATAGCTGTCTCCATATAATTCTAAGTGGCTGAGGCTGGCCTCAAACCTGTGAGTCTTCCTATTCATTCTAAATTAAGAGCAAAAAATACTTCTACTCCCATCTCTGATGAATCAAACTGTTTTCATTTGTCCTCGTTCTCTTCTCATTACAAACAACATCAGTTATGCGTTGTTGCACTCCTAGTGTACATTTGCATTTGATGTCTTCTTTCTCTTGTTTAACTCTTTAGTCTTGGTGTGTCTCTCCCTGCTTACGCTGGTACACTGGTCCAAACCCGCATGTGCATCACCCTCCCACAAAGACTGCGGATCTCGAGGAATCTGGGGCACACAGAAGACACTACCCTTTGGCCAGGCTGCTAGCCCAGCACTCCCAAGTGGAGGATTCCCTTATTGCAAAGTCTTTTAAATCCTGGCATACCTTAAGGAGTTCAAAATTTCATTAGCATTTTTATAAAAAGCAACTTCATCATAATTATAATTTAGTGGATATGCTAATCTAACAGATAATATAAATCTAAAGGTAGTTTACAACAATCAAATAGTACTAAATGATTTTATGTGGAAAAAAAAAGTAATGTCAATGGTTGTTTTCTCCTACCTCTTCTCACAGAGGCATCTACTTTCTATCTTCAGTTCCTTCTAGTATTACCTGTATATTTTTTAACTATATGATTTCATACCTGTTCTTGATTTATCAATTTTGTTTCAATTCACTGCAAGAATTTGTTTCTATTCACTACCCAAACCTGGTCCACCACTCCAATGATCTTTCAGATAGACATATATAACAATTTTTCTTTAACCAATGATCAGTGTCCACATTATTAAACCAGATAAAATTGGTGCTCAGCTTAGTAGCATACTACTTTTTTTTTAAACTGTTTTAACAAACTTGTAAAACATCAAGCAAAAAATTTTCCACATCTTAAACATCTTAGATAATGAATCAGTTCTCTCCCATGTCTCCCGAAGGTTCTCCTCCAAACAGCATTCAGTCTTCTTTTTTTTTTTTTTTTGCGGCACTGGGGGTTGAACTCAGGGGCATTCTACCTCCGAGCTATACCCCCAGCCCTATTTTTTATTCTTTATTTTTGAAACCGAGTCTCACTAAGTTGCGAAGTGCCTCACTAGGTAGCTGAGGCTGGCCTCGAACCCGGATCCTCTGGTCTCAGCCTCCCGAATGCTGGGATTACAAGCGTGCGCCACCACGCCCAGCTCCCCCAGCTCTATTTTTTATTCTTTATTTTGAAACCGAGTCTCACTAAGTTGCGGAGTGCCTTACTAGGTAGCTAAGGCTGGCCTCGAACCTGGATCCTCCGGTCTCAGCCTCACAAATGCTGGGATTACAAGCGTTCGCCACCACGCCCGGCTGCATTCAGTCTTCTTGCTCTAATAGGCCTGTTTGCTCCTTAGGCCTGATGCACAATCATGATCCTGGGATTTTCTTCCCTTCTATGTTCAGCTCTTGTTCCATGAATTTCATGTCTGTCTCTTGATTTTACTCTTTGGTTGTGTTGAAACACATCCTTTAGTTTTTTTTTTTTTTTTTTTTTTTTTTTAACAAAGGATGCACGAAAACCAAATATTTTGAGTCTTCACAGATCTGAAAAGGTTTTTATTTTAGCTCCATATTTAACC
Organism: Graphiurus murinus; assembly: GCA_004027655.1. NCBI lineage: Eukaryota > Metazoa > Chordata > Mammalia > Rodentia > Gliridae > Graphiurus > Graphiurus murinus. The sequence goes on along the minus strand of PVLC010000635.1, from coordinate 165,036 downwards.
AATAGTGCTGGACATAGAATGTTATGTTAAAATCATTTTCCTTTAGAATTTTGAAGGAGACACCCGGTATTACTGCTGAGAAGTCTGCATCCACTTTGACTCTGGTTCTTTTGTTCAGTTTCTTTTCTCTCTGTCAACTTAGACTCTTCTCCTTATTGTTAGAGTGCTTCGATATTTCATGATGGCCCCTTGTTGGGTTTTTATTCGTCGGGCTGGACACAACGTATAATAAATAAAATATATATTTCCCAGAAATTTTGTTATTTGCTAATTTTATTTCCTCTGTTTTCTTGTTCTATAATTATTTTAGTTAAATATTGGACATTGTGAATTGTTAATCTAATTTTCCCTCCCATTTTTCATCTCCTTGTCTTTTTGCTTGATTGCCTTTCAACTTATTTATCTGCTTTCAAAATTTGGGCTGTCATTCCCTTGAGTTTCCAGAGTTCAGTCTTATTTATCATTTTATCCAGTTTCATGTCAAATACTTCCTCATATCTCAGAGGATATTAATTCTCTATTTTTATTGCAAATTTCTTTTGTTTGTTGGATTGTTTTTGGTTCCTCCAAATTTCTTTCTTCTATTTGTTCATGTAAATGATATTCTTTCACACTGGGACTTTCCTTAAGTGTCTGGAAAAGCTTTGGATATCCATTTGCGTTTAAGAGTGAAGCGTTGCAACTCACTTGGAAGCTCAGTGTGTGTGTGTGGACAGAACGTGTCAACCAAGGGGCTTCATGGCCCACCAGTCTCTTAGTGCTATAGATGAAGGATCTGGAGTCTTTCCTCGGGGGACATCTATTTTTCTATAAGCAGGGGTCAGGTTAGTAAAATTTTTCTGCAAGGTCCAGGTAGTAAATATTTTAGGCTTTGTGAGCCAGATACTATCTGTCACAACTACTCATCATTTCTGTCGTGGCAAAGCATGGACAATTCATGAATGAATACATGCGACTGTGTTCCAGTAAAACTTTATTTGTAAAAACAGAGAATAAGGGGCAGATTTGGTCCATAAGTTGTAATATGCCTGCGGGTATATATGTCTGGTTCCTGGAGACCTAACATGAGGGTGGGTAAGGGCTCAGAGCATGATTCCCCAAAGGATGGCACTTTGGCCTGCTGAGTACTCTGAACTAAAGGAGACTGGAAGAACTTCAAAATCAAGGTCTTTCTGACCTTCTGCTGTCTTCTTGTCTCATGCTCCCTTTTCTCCCATGAAGCAAGTCATAGAAACCAGAATTCCTCTTCTCCAACAACCCTTCTCCCCCAAAGCACATCGTGAAACCTAGGAAGGTCACTCTTTCCTGGCTCCCTTGAGGATCCTCATTTCTGCTCCCTACTCAGGAGGAAGGAAGACTACACAGAGAGGCCGAGGAGAATCTGAACAGACAGGCCCTCAGTCATTAGCATTAGATCACACCCTTTGGTCCAATCACATCTCCATACCTCTGTCCATTCTCCATGGAACCTAAGCAGGTCTTTGGCATTCTTTTTGGAAGGCTCCTATGTCATGTATATGTGCCATGCTTTCCTCTTGTTAACTTGTCTTTTGTCTGATGTGACCCTGATGATGGATGAGGAAAGTATCACATGTCTCTATCCCTACAGGCTGCACAGCTCAGTACACAGAGCTTGCACTAATCCTGTTGTTTTCAGCTGGCTCCTTATGATAACTGATGTGAGTGAATTCTAAGGTTATATGGCTGAATTTCTCTAGAGAATAAACTTTCCGTCTCCTGGGATGGTAGCAAATGGGGAGAGATGGTTTCCTAGTGGGATAGGGGATCTATGGATCAGAAGTTTCCAGAAACAGATTCATTCATTCTATTTTTGTTAGCCTCGAGTCTCCTTCCAGCCTTTCTCAGTCCGTGGTGTCTTCTAGAGTCAAGGCCAGATTTTTTTCTTCTTTTTTTGCAGTACTGGGGATTGAACTCAGGGGCATTCTACCCCTGAGCCATACCCCCAGCCCTATTTTTTATTCTTTATTTTGAAACAGGGTCTCACTAAGTTGTGGAGGGCCTCAATAGGTAGCTGAGGCTGGCCCCAAACCTGGATTCTTGGGTCTCAGCCTCTCAAATGTTGGGATTACAAGTGTGGCTTTAGTTCTTGGTTTAATCATGGAATTGATCTTTGTTAAGTTCACCATACATTATATAATGGCCTTGTTGAGCACCCAGGGCCATGTGTTAAAATAAATTGGAAAGCATTTCAAAAGAATCTTGAAGTCCTGTACCAACATAAAATAGATGATTGAAGCCACCATGCACCGTGGAGGCGCATGGTCTAGCCCGTAAGTCTCCCACCAGCCATCATTCCGCCTGGTCGAGCTTCATTAGTAAGAGCTTCACAGTGTCGTGGGCAGAATGTACAGGCCAGGAGGCTCTCGGGAAGGGGGAGACTGCAAGCCTGCCTGTGATAGGGAGTCAGTCCTCTGCCACTTGGGCTAACTTCATTCTTCCTGAAAGAAGTAGGGTTGCATATTGAGGAGTATATTCATTTCCTCGGGCTGCTATAATAAATTACAACAAACTTGGTGGCTTAACACAATAGAAGTTTATACTGAGTTATGAAGGCCTGAAGTCTGAGATTAAGGAGTCAGCAGGACCACACCGTGCTCCCTTCAAAGGCCCATTGGAGAATGTTTCCTTGCTTCTTTCAGTATTTGGTGGCTCCCAACAGTCCTTGGTTTGTGGCTTCATGATTCCCATCTCTGTCTTTGTCTTTACATGGCCTTCTTGTCTGTGTCTTATCTTTTCTTTCTTGTATAGACACTTACTGAATTTAGGGCTCTTCTAGGAGCCAATATATGATTCTTTTTGTTGAACCAAGTTCCCATTGGGGTTGCTTTGCTTGGAACCTAACTAAAACAGTCGAAGTGGGGGTGAACGTAGAGGGAATATGGGGCACATTCATTGACATAGCCCTTTGTGGCATGGACCAGACAGGCTTCCGGGTACACAGACCACAGGATGGACAGGGGCTGCTCAGGAGGCACAAGACAAAGGCCAGGCCAGGCAAGCAATGAAGGAGGCGGCCATGATCGATACACAGTACTATTTGTGTCCAAAGTCAATACTAATGACCACAGAAAGACTCAGGGAAGGACAGCAAATGCCAAAGCGAAAACAAAATGCAGGCATGGAGGGCTTTGTAGAATGCCCAGCCCACAGCAGCACACAAGCAATCCACAGACCGATGGCTATGAATGGCACAAGAGAAGAATTAGAAGAAGACACAAAAGAAAAAAAAAATAGATGCAAAACATCCAGAGGAAGTCCATTAGGAACAATAATTCTCATTGAGCACTTTTAAAATTCTTGTCCCCCTATCGCTGGCTCCTTCTGACTAGTATTTGGTTTTCTTAATTTCGGGTGACAAATTCTCGTATCATTAGAAAATGCTGACCTATCAACCTTTGGCAAATATCTTACTGACCATCACAGGGGTGCTGAGCTGGCTCTTGGGTGGTTATGCAGAGCTGGCAGATCTGTCCACTTCCTCCTGCCCCATTTCCTTATAGTTGGTGGCAAAAATCTACCTGATGCTGCCAGGGAGACACTCTGTGGTCAGCCAGCCATTTAGTAGATAATATTCAGCACTGACTGATGTCATTTAAATAGCAAACAGCTCTTTGGATCACAGGAAGATGTTAGCACAAAGCTAAGAGCAAGATCAGTTTCTAACTACATTAACAGATCATGGGGGCTAGGCAGCTATTAATTCAAAATCTTCCCAATTTAGAATGTGACTAGGGGCTACCTTCAATAAACTTGAAGAGCAAGGAAATACGGAAATGGGGTTTAGGAAATGCTTAGTCCAGCCACTTAAACAAATCTGGAAAAAAAGTTCTAGATTTCATCCTCTCTCCCTTAACAACAACAAAGACACACTTTTCTTATAACTTATATGAACACACACACACACACACACATAAAAGCAAAGTTGTAATGGCTTCTTTGGCCTCCTTTCCCCTCCCCTGAATCTATCATTAGATTTTAAGTTCACATTCTTCTATCACCCTAGCAGGTTTTTAATAGAGCCTTAGGGTATCCAGTCTCTTGCTGTCTTATCTCATTTTATTAATTACATTTCATGATCACTGAGGGTCAGGAGGCAGAGGAGGAACCAGCAGCCAATTTCAGGGAGCAGCAGCAATCTCAGAGATGGGCAAGCCAGATGATGCTTAAAAAAATCAATGTGGCAGTCAGCTGTGACGCACAAATGGCTCCCAGTAATAGGGTAAGGATGAGCCAAGTACAGAAGCAGACACAAAATGAAACATCTTGATCTCTGTGCGCAGGCAAGGTGGCGGGACACTTGTGGCCACTGTGGCAGAGTTCAGTGCCACCACAGATGGGGAGAAGTTGCTGGGGAAATACGACAAAACATCAAACAACTTGGAATTAAGATGTATAGATTTTGCATTTTTTTTAAATGTGGCACTGGGAATGGGAATATACCTTTGAGCTATATCCTAGCCCTATTTTATTTTTCATTTTGAAACAGGGTCTTGCTAAATTACTAAGGGCCTTGCTATGTTGCAGAGGCTGGACTTGAACCTGTGATCCACCTGTCTTAGCCTCCCAAGTACTGGGATTGTAGGTATGTACCACCACACCCAGATAGATTTTGCATTCTTAAAGTTAGTTTGCCAAGTGCTGTAAGGCTCAGCTGAATAGAAAAGGGTCTCCCTTGGGAATTTTTTCAAAGAGGAGGAAGACCTCACTTATTTGGCAGCTTTGACTATCCAGAGAACATAGATGAGGGGCCACTTAGAGGAATCTGTCGGTGAAACAAACTCCATGCATCATGGTTCATTGTCATTAAGAAAAAGCACACCTCATGGAGAGGATGACTCTTGGTTCTGACTTTAGGTTCAAGGCTAAAATGTGCTTGGTTTATTTGATTTCCTGGTGTGGTAGGTCAATTTCAGACTTTGAATCCATCTGAACTTGTGACTTGTTTTCCCAATAAGATGCAGCAGAAGTGACCAAGTGCCAGTTCCAAGCATCAAAAGGCTTGGTGAGCTTCTCTCACTCTTATAATCTCACTGTTCCCATGCCATGAGATCAAACTAACCAGCTAGAGGACAAGAGTGCATGTGAAGCCAGGCCCCACTATCCCAGCTGAGGCCATCCTAAACCAGCAGAAGCCAAATATGTGGGAGAAGCCAGCTGATCAGCCAAGTTGCTTACATAATCCACAGCTGCACACAGACACATGCCTGAGCCCACCCAGCCAGCTGGCACATAGACATGTGAGTAATAATAAATGCCTATGCAGTAGTCTCTCATTATCCAGCTTTACTTTCTGCAGTTATAGTTATCCACAGTTGACTGCAGTCTAGAAATATTAAATGGAAAATTCCAGGAATAAAGAATTCATAAGTTTTAAATTGCATACTGGTCTCAGTGGCATGATAAAAATTTGAGTTGTTCTGCTCCACCCAGGACATGAATCAGTCCTTTGTTCAGCGTATACATGCTGTATACACTACCTGCCCATTAGTCACTTAGTAGCTATCTAGTCAATTATCAAATTGACTGTCACAGCATTTGCCGTGCTATGTTGAAACAGCCCTTATTTTACTTAATAATTTCCCCAAAGTGCAAGAATGGTGATGATGATAATTGAGAAGTGCCAAAGAGAAGCTGTAAAGTGCTTCAAGTGAAAAAGTGAAGGCACAAAAAGTTATCTAGAGAGTGAGCAAGCGAGAGAGACCACATTCACATAACTTTTATTATAATATTATAATTTTTATTTTATTATTAGTTATTTTCAATCTCTTTCTGTACCTGATTATAAATTAAACTTCATTATGGGTGTGTATTATAGAAAGAATAGTATATAAAACATTCAGTATTATCTGCAGTTTCAGGCGTCCACTGAAAGTCTTGGAATATATCCCCTGTGGATAAGGGAAGATTACTATCTTTAAGCCACTAAATTATGGGGTGTTTCCTTAGTCGGCCATTGATAACTGATACACCTGGTTTGCTACAGATTAGATGGGGATGTTGGTTAGAAAGGAGGAGGGGCTACTAGAGACAACATGCTAAGGAAGAGAAAACAAATCAGCAGGAAGCCTGAGGAAGGAAACAGACCAAATAATATTATGTCCATATATCAAGGTGTCACTAACAACCTTAGGAGAGTAGGAAGGGGTTAAGAGGGAACCACACCAAGAAATGCTGCGTGCATATGTGAATGTATCACTTCGAATCTTACTATGATATATAATTGACAATATTGCACCAATAAAATTCTAAAAAAAAAAAAAAAAAGAAAGAAAAAGAAAAAGAAAAACCAACAACTAAAAAGCTAAAACAGGGACTCGAAGAACATAGTGAGAAAATGGACCTTCCTTCCCACAGAGGGAAGGAAAGGCAGTATGTGGCACTTCTTAAGATCCTGATTATTAATAGATTTTTAAATCACAGTGTTCCAAGTCATCCAGAAAAATGAACTGAAATGCAGTGTCCCTCCTTTAGGAAGCCAAGTGCATGAACTGTACTTAAGAAATATTTTCATTTAAAATGGTTAAAATGAAAAGCTGATGGGGTTAAATGTGTTTATCTGGAAAGTTCATTTGTGTGTACAGAGACTGTACCTTCAAAAACAAAGACTGGGCAACACCTCAGACAAGCTTCTGTGCTGCTTCCAGGTGCCAAAGGCAGCCTAGGAAATGCATTTTGGTCCCCATGAGGCTGGCATTTCAGGGGGAACAAGAGGCAGAGTATTGAGAACTGGGATGAGCTGCCGGGCTTGGTGGTGCACGCCTGTAATCCCAGTGCTTGGAAGGCTGAGACAGGAGGACTGCAGCCCGCCTCCCCATCGTCAGTTCTCAGGGAACCAAGAGGAGAATCCCCAGGGAACTTTTCTCAGGGGGATGTGGGCCTGAATAATTACCACTTATCACCTGGAGCAGGCACAGGGAAACCAGATCTGGGATGGGGCTGGCTGTGCGGCCCACCCGAGAGAGCTCAGCTTCTCCTCTGGCCAGCCGCCAGCGCCACCCCGCTGGCCTCACCTCGCAGTGTATGGCCACTGACAGACCAGGCTCCCAGCCGCTTTATCTCCTGCTAACACCCGGCTCCTCTTCCTCCGCCTCCCTATCTGGGAGTCTCCTTGTGGCTCTAATGAAAAACCCTCCTGTCACCTTGAAAAGTTGCCAGTTATTGCTGCTGGGAATAAAATCCTGGCTCTGCTGGAGTCGGCTGCATGGAACCTTCTGGTGGTTAAAATAATCCCTCAATATGAGCAGCTCTGAGGCACAATTAGGTGTGCCAGGTGGGGCTCCTCCCCAACAGCAGGTAAACAAACAAACAAACAATAGAATGTGCCAGGCTCCGCTCCTAGCCCCACCTGGGCTCTGTCCCTGATCTGGCCTCAGCACACCTGTCAGGTGTCCCCCTACCTCATGCTGACTGGTTCAGGCTCTTCCTCCACATCCCAAAGATAAGACGGGAGCTGACCTGACAACTCTTTTGCTGTGAGTTCTTGGGTCAGTTTGAGAATCTAAGTAGCTGCCTATGGCTTCCCTAGAGCCTTAGCAGTCATATCAATCCACTTGAAGATTATCTAAAAGGCAGGTTCCGTGGGTCTGTCCTGGAACCACTGAGTCCACCTCCCTGAGACTGAGGCTTGAGAATTTCCATTCTTAACCCCTGCCTCACTTGGATTATGGTGCTCAGACCATTGGACTTGTGCATTTAGGTCGGAGGAAGGATGGTCTGTGTTCAGACATTGGCATCACCAGTACTCCAACCTTGCAACAAGCTGGCACAGCCTTTCTGTCCCTGCTTCACAGAAAAAGAGACTTGTAGCCTCCCACAGGCTACACATCCTAGCTCTTTCACTCTCTCTGCTGCCTTGCTGGGACAATGCAGCCACATGGGGCCTAAAAAGCACGTTCAGAGCCTGGTTCTCTGGCTGGAGCCCCGCAGTATAATCGTGGGGTGTGCAACGGCTCTGCAGCCTACAGAGGCCATTGTAACTGCCATCGGGAATAACTGGTATCTGAGTGTAAGCAGAGTTCCAGCCACTGGTAACCTCTGGAGGTTTTCTGTCAGGGAAAACAGGAATGGCAGAGAATCTCAATGGGGGTGATTTTGCACCCCACCCTGCCTCGGACATTTGACACTGTCTGGAGACATTTTTGGTTGTTATGACTGGTATGGGTGGGGACTCCTGACCTCTAAGTGGGTAGGTGTCAGGGATGTTGCTAAATATCCTATCATGCACTGGGCATCATAAACATAACAAGCAATGATCTGGCCCAGAATGTCAGTAGTATCACTATCAAAGCCCTGGAATAGATACAAGAAGCTGCCAAAGACATAAGCCCAGGTCCTCAGATGTCCTGGCCTCCTGAAGGCTGAGTATTGACTCAGGCTTTTGATTTGGGAGTTTTCTTAGCTTCCTTTTGTCATTATTTGTCTAGAAAGCAGATGTGGATCTACTCAGGGGCCAGCAGAGGAAGGCTTAGAGGTGAGCCACCCAGCCAGCCCCCTGTACGAGTAGGACTTAAGGGACTCTGTTCATCTGATGCCCAATGAACACTAAGACCCAATGTAAACGCTCCATTCCTCCAGAAGTTGGCCATTGCTCTAATGCAGCATAAGGATGAATGGCTGGATGTCCAGTTCTGGGCTGTTCGATTAGATTTACTCCTTTCAGGTTCCCCAAGTGGTCTCCTCTCCTCATTGAAGATTTCAAAACCAGATCGCTCAGTTGATGGAATAAAATCTTCCACGAGTTGACAGTGTGCTTGTTGTGGTGAAACGCTGGCGTGGAGGCAGGCTGCGCGGAGGGGCCGAGCGTTGATGCGATGCAGTCCAGCGGTCCATGGTGTGGGCGGAGGGATGCCTCTCCAGGATCCAGTCCCCTCTGTCTATGTGGCTGGCACCTCAAAGGACACACATAATTTCTTTCCCCTATAAAGTGAACCTGGGCATTTTATAGCTGAAGCGGGAGCGATTCTGTTTGAATCAATCAAGAGGCTGAAGGCAAAGGTGCTTGGTTGACAAGGTCCTGTGGCTACAACCAGGAAGCTTTAGCAACAGGGTTCTTCCTGACTCCACTAATGGAGGCCTGTTATCTTAACTATATGCACACAGAGCCTGTGGTTTTTCACACATCAGTTTAAGGAGTACTGCAGTCTAATTTATGAAGTTGAATGTACTTGTTAACTACCACCCCGTAACATTTCTCCCTAGTAAACAAAAGTCGGGCATGGTGGCCCAGGCCTGCAAGACCAGTGCATGGGAGACTGAGACAGGAGGATCACAGGTTAGAGGCCAGCTTCAGCAATTTAGTGAGACTCTCAGCAACTTAGTGAGACTGTTTCAAAATAAAAACTGAAAACGGCTGGGAGTGGAGCTGAGAGGTAGAACACCCTTGAGTTCAATCACCAGTACCACTACCACCAACCAACCAACCAACCAACAAAAAACAAACAAACAAAAAAACTAAGAAGAAAGCAGCAGTAGTATGGAAGGGAAACATACCTTTCAGCCACTTTGGACATTTTCAAACAATGTCTGTCAATCTGTGCATTCAAAAATGTTATCTGGGGAAGGAGAGGACAGGGACATTGAGACCAAAATAGAGTATTTTTTTCCCCTTTATCCCATGAACTCACCTCCTCTATTTCTACTAAGCTCAAATAACTCCTCTGGCAAGATGTCTCCTGCCCTCCAGGTTTGCAGCCCAGCCACCGTTTTGTCCTTTGGAGATCCCTCCCACACTTCAGATTCATTCTGTACAATTTAAACCATGTCACATATTCACCCACACTGAGTTGTAACTTAAGTCTTGATTCCCAAGAGCTATTCCCCAAACTTAAAGGCAACCTCTAATCTACAAAGCTCAGTAACAGCATGGACACTTGAAATGTATATGGAAAAAACCTGTTTTGACCGAGCTCCCACGATGGGTCCCTGCCCATCTTCACGCATATATTGCATATATTACCCCATGTGCTTAGCCTGCTTGGCTAGAATCATCAAATAGCTATTATGCATCTAGCTGGCATATACTTTTTCATCCTCTCCACCTAGTAATGAACTTGCCAAGGGAAGGCACTTGAAAGTTTACTCTTGCCCACTCCTGTGTCAGAGGCCAATAAAGCCTAATATAAAGAAAAGGCCCTATTGTCTCAGAACTAGAAAATATCAGAAGGGAGCACTGTAATTGGCTGTTCTCTGCTGATTTGTGCTCCTCCTCACAGAAGAAAATAGCATCAAGCCAAATACTGCTGAAATGACATTGGGATGGGCTTTATTCTTAAGCTTTCTGTTGGAATCATGGCAATAGAGTTGGTGGCACTGAGCTGCTAGGCTCAGTTTTAAGGATCTGGGACACCAGCTTCCCCTCCCCTGCTCCCCTAGAAGTCAGTGTGAACCCCGACCCCAGCATTGGGAGAACTCATTTATGTCCTTCTTTAATAACTGCTGGGGGAGAATTCTTCCTCTCTGGCTTCCGTGAGCCGTTTGCACAGGGCACTCAAAGGCTGGAGTTGCCCACAGCTGGGTTCCATGGAGGTTTCCAGGCCCTCAAAGCTCACTTGGTCTTCAGAGGGGACATCAAAAGTGTTTTAAACAGGCTGCGTCTCCTCCTGGGAGTGCAGCCGTCCACTCATTCACCTGCTTCCGGATGTCCTCTTTTGTAGTTTTCCTGATCGGCTGACTGGGGATGTGCACTGGGCTTTGAGACTGGGACTCGTCAGTCACACCGTACACTGACTAGAAGAAGAAGCAAGATATGAATCAGAATTGAGGGGTGGCTTGGACTCAGCTCCCCCAGACTCTTGTCCAGTTCCCTCTGTGATACCCAGTGACCAGCCCCTGCTTGAATTTCTCCAAAGAGGAGAGGCTGTGCCTCTCCAGGCATCTCCTCTCCTCTTTGGGTTACAACTATTAGAACAATCCTTCCTTTTATTGAGCCCAAATGGTCCATGGACCATCCGCAAAGAAGCATCTGGGGGCACTTGGTAAAGATGCGCATTGCCGAGCCCCATCCCAGACCTTCTGAGTCAGAATCTTTGTGGATGGGCTCGGGAACCTGCACTTCTAGCAAATGCCCCTGGTGATTCTGAGGCAAAAGAAAGTTCAAGAACAATTGTTGAAGGTTAGGTGCAAAAGATCCTCTAAATTTCCTACTTATCAGCAGATGACATAAATGCCTGGTACCAAATTGAGGTGGTGGGGTTGTAGGTTTTCTTTTTTTTTTTTTTGCGGTACTGGGGATTGAACTCAGGGGCATTCTACCTCTGAGCTACACCCTCAGTCCTATTTTTTATTCTTTATTTTGAAACCGGGTCTCACTAAGTTGCGGAGTGCCTCACTAGGTAGCTGAGGCTGGCCGCGACCCAGATCCTCCGGTCTCAGCCTCCCGAATGCTGGGATTACAAGCATGTGCCACCACGCCCGGCTCGGTTTTCTTTTCTTAAGTTAAATAGATTTCTGGCCTCAGTGTCCACATGTCCACAGCTTTAAAGCTGTTTCTAGTGTTATGAACAAATAATTGCCTTTGTTTGGGGAAAGAGACAAAGCTCTGAAGGGCCTGTGGTGTGCAGCTGAAATCTATAAAATCAAGAGGGACTCACAGAAGGTACATGTCACTCCATGAAATTTTGGAAAATTAAGATTAGGGCCGTGTGTGTGTGTGTGTGTGTGCGTGTATGTATTTGCTACTGGGGATTGAACCCAGGAGCATTCTGCCTCTAAGCTACACCCCCAGCCCTATTTTATTTTTATTTTTTTGAAACAGGGTCTCATTGAATTGCTGAGAGCCTTGCTAAATTGTTGAGACTGGCCTCAAACCTGCAATCCTCCTGTCTCAGCCTCCCAAGTACTGGGACTACAGGAGTGTGACACCACACCTGGCTGCCCTTCATGATTTAATGAAGATATTAAAAACTAATAATTTAAAGTATAATATAGTGGTTCTTGTGATCTCAGTGACAAACAAAATACATACATAGATTCAAGGTGTGTGTGTGTGTGTGTGTGTGTGTGTGTGTGTGTATAGAAATAATCTCTAATGTGAAGTCTAAAATCCTCCAAAATTCCACAACTTTTTGAGTTGCAACATGACATCATAAGTGAAAAATTCCACATCTGACCTCATGGGACAGGTTATAGCCAAAACACAGGCTCGTTAAAAAAAATCATAGAAAATTACCTTCAGGCTATGTGTGTAAGGTGTATATGAAACATAGACAAATTTTGTGTTCAGATTTGAGTCCCATTCCCATGATATCTCATTATGTATATACAAATACTCCAAAATATGAAAAAAAAATCCCAAATCAGAAACATTTCTGGTCCCCAGCCTTTGGAGAAAGGGTACTCTATCTGTGTATGTGCGTGTGTGTCTGTGTGTATGAAAGTGGGAGAGTGGGATAATTGGTCATCACAAGAGAGAGGGATGTTTGGAGACACTCCTCTAACCTTTTGAAGTCACCAGTACTGAGTCTAGCCATGTTGTCCTGCAGCACGGCCCTTGGTGCGGTGGATGGCCTGATGGATGGTGGGGCCCTGTGGTACTCATGGGTACGCCGTGGCCACCACCCCTTTTAGTGAAGTGAAACTCAATGGTCACTGAGTCCTTCACGGTTGGGCAAGATGGTGAGTTTAGATAAGCTAGCTGGACTAAAATTCTTTCATTAGCTTCTAAGGACCAGGCTCACTACCACTGTGGCCTTTCCTGCTTTTTGTCCTTTTAGTTTCCTTTCCTCACTGCCATTTCCCTGGGCCACACATGCCACTTACCCTTTGTCTCCCTTGGCCCTGTTTTCAGGAAGCCCTTGGGAAGCCCAGGTCTGGCTTATCTGGCCCTTCTTGGTGCTCCTGACCCTTCCCTAGCGCAGCACTCGTGGCCACAATGCCTGCTGGCTGGTTTCACTCCCTGCCAGGTCGTAGGGTTTGTGAGGAACTGGTGCTGAATCCCAGCAGAAGCATGTAGCCTAGCACACACCAGCCACTCGCCAAATATTTCTAGGATTTATGAATGAAATGGTTGCAAAAGATAAAATAGGGCAGAAATACAAATAGCAAATTAATGTGTGAAAAGCTCCAGAAATGGAAACACTATTCACACCAAGAATCTTTAATTCAGCTAAGCTCTCGAACCTTTTTAACCTTTTGTGGGTTCTTCAAACGTCGACATTTTCTGATATCCATTTCTGTTGTGTTCACACAGCCTGGCTGAGAGAAAAAGAATCATATAAATTACTAAGTGAACATTTCTCTTCCAGTGGAGCCCAAATAACACCATCAGAACCAATCTTTACCTTTCCCATTACAGGCAACACACGATGTCTTTCATTTTGCCATAACCTGTGTTTCTCCATAGAGTTGCCATAGGAAATACAAAAGTTGACCCTATACTGATGCTGTGTAGAGGGTAGAATGTACAGTTTCTAAGCACAAACTTATAATTCAAGTGGCAAGGTTGTTTCAGCCATGGTCTTTGTTATTTCATATACTTACCCACCTGAAAAGACTCCGAAATCAGGACTGACCGCTATTTTTTTCTGATTAATCCATTTTTAGGAAGGTTGAAATAGTCATCTAAATTCATCTTTTTAGTTCCATTTTATGAGGGAAATGCAAGATTCCATTTATCACATGAAATTAGTGTTGTCAAACATCACTGATTACAAATTTTGTATTTGTGAATTTACCTACTTGTTAACATTTACTTGTAACTTCCAGATCAGTATTCTCTATACTTATTCTTATTATTTTTGTGGTACTTGGGGTTGAACCCAGCATTAGACTTCTGAGCTACACCCCCAGCCCTTTTTATTTTTTGTTTTGAAACAGGGTCTTGCTAGGTTGTTGAAGAGCCGCGCTAAGTTGCTGAGGCTGGCCTTGAACCTGCAATCCTCCTGGTCTCAGCCTCTCAAGTGCTGGGATTACAGGTATGAGCCACCATGCCTGGCTATTTAATGGCCATTTCTAGTGTTCAATTATTTAATGGTCATTTACAGGCAAGCACAGGACACCAAGAATTTTGAGTTGCCCCATGTGCCTGTTACCAGCTGAAAAGGAACAAGGCAACATTCTGCCTTCTTGTTTCAGGCCTCGCGCTGTCGACCAGTCTTTCCAGGGTTTATGGAGTGCCACGTTTTCTGCATTCTTGTGCCTTTACTTAGTGATTTCGCTGTTTACAGTGGCCCCCAAGCAGAGTGCTGAAGTGCTAGCGAGTGTTTCTAAGCACAAGAAAGCTGTGATATGTCATAAGAAGAATATAGTGTGTTAGCTAAGCTTCGTTCTGGCAGGAATTCTGGTGTTGTTGGCTGTGATTTCAATGTCAACGAGACAACAGTTTATGTTAAACAAAGTGTCTTCATGCAGAAACACATTAAACAAAGTGTTTAATGAACATACATTCAGAAATGGAATTTGTTAATTTGGGGGAATGTAAACTTCTGGGGCCCCAAATTCCCCTGGTGGAATTCTCATGGCTCCCCTATTTCCATTTCCATAGTTTCATGGCTGGATAATTTTTAAAAGGTGGGAACTGACATACATCCTGGAAAGTCTACTGAGATTATATGAATGAATGGCAAAACCAATTTCACAAAGCTTAGCAATTTTTATTAAGAATGAGATCCCTGGTCTCATTCACTAAAGATAGTCTTTTTGTTGTAGAGAAGGAAATAGGAAAATTAAAAAAAATTGAGCCGGGCGTGGTGGCGCATGCTTGTAATCCCAGCATTCGGGAGGCTGAGACTGGAGGATCCGGGTTCGCGGCCAGCCTCAGCTACCTAGTGAGGCACTCCACAACTTAGTGAGACTCGGTTTCAAAATAAAGAATTAAAAATAGGGCTGGGGGTATAGCTCGGAGGTAGAATGCCCTTGAGTTCAATCCCCAGTACCGCAAAAAAAAAAAAAAAAAAAAAAAAAAAAAAAAAAAAAAAAAAAAAAAAAAAAAAAAAAAAAAAAAAAATTATTACACCCTAGAGAATGAAATAGAGCTTTCTCACCACTGGCCTGTGGACATCCCAAAAGGCCCGTTCTTGACTATCCAAAATTTTCCTTTCTGTCTTGTCCTTTTTCCGATCAATTCTGAAAGGGAGGAAACAAGAGGCATTTGCATTGTCTTTCCCCCTGACGCTTGCCCCAGCTCTCTGCTCCTATTTCTAGGCACTAAGCTGCACACAAGGCTACTGGCACCAGTGGTCCCTACCCTCTGTAGGTGCACAGTTCCCTTCAGGAAACCTCAAACACTCCACACACGGGAAACACTTGTTTTAGGCAAGATGGTAGATTACCATAAAGGTGTAATGAACCTGGTGGGCCTCAGGGAGGAACAGGAATGAAGCTGTCCAGTTGAAGTATTCAGATGTAGATTATTAAGAACCAAGTTACCCACCAGTGCCCCTCCTTTTAAAGGGAATGCTGTGTGTACAGACTTCTAAGAAGGAATATAAGCACCACCATGCCTGTGTTCCATCTCAAAACTTGCTTGTTCACTTTAGATTCAGTCAGTAGAAATGTCTTTAAAATGTGGCAATTATGTGTTTTAAAAGTCACGTAAGCTATCCAGCTTTCTAAAGGCAGAGTAACGGCCCTGGCATGTGACAAGATACAAAAGGCACATGTCACCGTCCCCAGGTGGGGGAGCCACTAATTGCAAGAGAGAAATTACAGATGACAATGACAGATTCTTTATGTTCCAGTCTGCAGCCCAGATAAGAGACTTAAAAAAACAACAAAAAAAGAGCATGTATTACTTCATATTATCTAGGTAAAAAGTGACTCAGATTAATTGCCATGTAATTTCTGGTTCTCAGCTCTCTTGGGGACTACTTTAGTTTACTGGTCTGAAATAAACCCATAACCACCCTGCAATTCTTGTGATAATGACTGTGTACTTAAATGGCCCAGAATTATAATATAATCACAGGGTTAATAAACAAGTTAATGGAGAAATACCTCATATGTACAAAGTGAGGATTTTCCATCCCTTTATTACATGTGATGCTGTTTGATTCTGGGAGAACAAATCTGTGTTCCTCTTTGCTTCCCAGTGGCTTTTGTGCACACAAGTGCATTTCTCTTTCAGTCCACTCAAATCTCAGCCTCCTTCCCACCTGTCCATCTGCTTCTGCTTCCCCAGATGCCTCCTGCTGCAGCTCAGCACCCAGTAGCTGGTGCCCACCTCCCTCAGGGGCTGCCGAAGGCACTGGTAATCAGCAGGTGGCTGGCATCACAGGCAGGGAAAGGCAGAGGGAGGGTGACAGCAATGGCAGCCAGCAGACCCCGGACTGATGACCTCTGATCATTTCCAACTGTGACCATAGCTATGACCCATCCTCAGCCATGCAGCCTGAAACCCGGTTCTAGGGTCACCCTTAGAGTGCAAATGGGCTCTTCTGAGGCCCTGTGGGGGCTGCTCACCTGCAAGTGGTATCCAGAGAAAAAGCACTTGCATTCCCCCAGCTCAGCATCCCTTTCCCCTCTCTGCCCCATTTTTCCTATTAACACGGCTGGCTAAACCAGACACCAGCATTGGAAAGAATAAAAGAGGAACCTGACCAGAGCAATCCCATGTCCCAGAATTAAGTGGACCTGGTTGATAACCATGTTTAGCGGCTGGAGGACATGTATTCCCCACTCCCTATATTTCCTTAGAGAGGAAGGAATTTCTACTATTTATTCAAGAAAGGAAAACATGAAGAAAATCCTTCCAACATTTTCCTCTTTTCATTTCCTGTCTTTTAGGGAGGAAGAATGATTTAACTTATTGGTAGATTTGGAGGAAGAAAGCTCAGGCTGGTTCTTCTGTGTCCCTGTCTGGGTCCACCTGTCCTTAGGATATCTACTCTCTGTGTGTGCAAATGTACATGGGTCTGCTCTGCCCTGGTGGAGGAGGTCTACAGATACCCACTTTTTCCCAGGAAGGACACATTTAATTTGGATCTGAGGCCACAGAACCAAAGCCATGCTCTATAATCTGGCTTTTAATTACTGGACTTATTTTTCAAATGGATTTCAGCCCCTCTACTGTAGGGAAGAAGGAGAGAGAAGCTATTTGTTCTCCTTAAAATATGTTTTCCTATGAGGACCAGATCTCCAGCCCTATAAGTAAACTGGGTCTGATGTTTTCTAAGCATTTAGCACAGAGAATAATTGGAAATCTTGAGCACATAGGTATATAGTTCCCTTATTATTACTGTTATTTCTCTTTTGTTTTGAAGTTTGAACCCAAGGGCATTCTATACTCCCACCCCTTTTATTTTTTATCTTGGAACAGAGTCTTGCTATTTAGTTGAGGGTCTTGCTAAGTTGCTAAGGCTGGCCTTGAACCTGTGATTCTCCTTTCTCAGTCTCCCAAGTACCAGGATTACAGATGTGTACCACCATGTCCAGCTAGGTATACCTTCTTACAAGCAGGGTTCCACATTTGGGAGGACCCCTCTACTTGCCACTGAAGCACATGCTTTTGAAACTATTTTATAGCTGCATTGGTTCCAAAGATGAAACTTACCCATCCTGACTTCACTTTATACTCAGTTGCTCTGATGAAAGATTATAGAGACTCATGCTAGCTGGAAATCTCACTCTGACAATCCCACCCTCGCACCATCTCCAAATCCTAGAGCTGTTTTCTCTCTGAACGGGTCTTTGTCCAGTTCACCTACTTTACTTGTGCTTCTGCTTGCATGAAGATGAATTCCCACTTCCTTGCAAAGGCCCTCTGGAGTCTGGCTAAGTTTTCCTAGTGAGAAATGAAAATCAACAAGATGGCATTAATCGTCGTAAGTTAACACACAGACACCTAATACTTATTACAGAGCAGCCATCGAATTTGGTTACTCCCAACAAAATAGCAGG
Organism: Graphiurus murinus; assembly: GCA_004027655.1. NCBI lineage: Eukaryota > Metazoa > Chordata > Mammalia > Rodentia > Gliridae > Graphiurus > Graphiurus murinus. Next base: position 147,183 of record PVLC010000635.1, on the reverse strand, counting down.
ACCCTACATTAAATCCAATGGACATGAACCCAATTTGACTTTGCAACACATCCTGCTGTTTGGAGCTGAACTATTAATATTAATTTGCACATCTATTAAGTTTGAAGTAGCTGTGGTTCACCTGATACTGCTCTTCTTGTGTGTTTTATAGGAACACACTCACATAGTACTTGTAATAAAGGTTACAGAAAATAATGGTTTGTGGTTATTGGGGAAGGAGAGATGGGGTATTTTCTTTTTAATTTTTTATTGTAGCAATTCGTGCAATATAGCATACATCTTTGTTAAGTACGAGTTGTTATCAACATATTTGCACACAATTCTCATTTGACCCCTTCCCCAATTCCCACCCCAATCCCCTCCCCCTCCCTCCCCCTCAGGTTCACTTCAGTGAGTGACCTTGATATGATTGTGTAAGTACATCATGTGCTTTAGGGCGTCCCTCTGCCCCTTGCGTCCACTATAATTAAATCAACTTCGTTGCTTATCGAGGATCACTCCTTTTCATCTGGAGACCCTCCTATGCCCCGTCTTCTCCCTAGCATCCACATATTAGGGAGAACATATGCTTCTTAACTCTTTGTGACTGACTAATCTCACTTAACATAATGTTTTCCAGTTGCATCCATTTCCCTGCAAAGAACATGATTTTATTCTTCTTTA